>PVJC01019161.1:2500-30493 GCA_004026665.1 Murina feae
CACCAGACTAATCCTAAAATTCAGGCATGTTAATCTGAATCTCTCTGATAAGGACAAGAACTCTTCACTCTGGTGACTATTTTAAAATACATGGAGAAGCGGGATCATCAAGGGAACATGAGAAAAACATGCCTTGGTTGCTGGCCCTGTAAATTCTGGCCCTGGACCCCTTGAATGGTAGATAAGGTTTTGATGGGATGGAAAGGCCGTTGGTACCTACTGGACATTGCACTTGTAAAATAACTTGCCAGTCTGACTGCCCAAGGCAGGCTGGCTTTACCAAACATGATGAGAGAGCTTCTTCTAACAGCAGAGGATGGCATCTTTATGGTCTCCCTTTAGGAAAAATAGTCACAGAAGAGGTATAAGATGCTGCAAAGATGAAATACCAACTGGCTGTTTACTCTTCGCCATGATCTCCTTGCAGCCTTGAAGTACAAAGAACACCATACAAAGAGACTTTGGAATGGTGTGGAAGTGCCTTACTTAATTAGGAAAGCGCAATACCATATGATGAGTGCTACTTGAGATGGTGAAGTCTGAGGTGAATATCATCCTCCTCCCCCACAAATAGTATTTTTTATTTGTCTCCATTAAATACCTGAATTTAAAACAGACTATTGGACTAGGGCCTCATATCCATCAGCTCATTCAGCTGTAGCACCTGTCTCATCCTCGGTGGCTTTTCCAGAACTGCTGCCTTCACCAGGAAGCTCCATGAGTTTTCCAAGTCAAACTGGGGCTTCTCCATCATTTTGACTTTGCTAACAAGACATCATACAGTGGAGAAATAGAATGGTTGGGCTTTTCTATGTCTCTTTCCAGTGCTCTCTGGAATCAGTTTATTGACCACTTCTTTCAAGTCATTTGCCTGCACCACTCGGGTCATGATTTCCATCATCTTGTTCAGGACTTGGCGGACCTGCTGATGCTGAGCACAAGAGGTCTTCCGAATCTGATTGTTTCATTTTATTCTTAAAACCAACACAGAATAGACAAAGCAAATAACCATTGGTAGTCTTGACATTAACATGAGCTTCAATCATGCCCTGCCACTTTTTGAGCATGGAGCACATTTTGTCATGGGTAAGATCCTTGCCATGGAAATTAGGAAGTTTTTGCCCTGAACATCCTCAGTAATTAGCCTGAATTTTCTAAATGCGACTTCATCATTCTGCAGATCAGCGAGGCTCACTGATCTGACCCAAAAACATGACTCTTGAGACCAGGGGTCCTCAAACTTTTTAAACAGGGGGCCAGTTCACTGTCCCTCAGACCGTTGGAGGGCCGGACTATAGTTTAAAAAAAAACTGTGAACAAATTCCTATGCACATTGCACACATCTTATTTTAAGCAGGACAGGCAGCGGCGGCAAAAACACCTGGCGGGTCGGATAAACGTCCTCGGTGGGCTGCATGTGGCCTGCGGGCCGTATTTTGAGGATGCCTGCTTGAGACCATCAGATGCAATTTTGATTCCCTGAGTTCTCATGAGTAGTGTTTTTCTATCTTTTATATAGAACAGAGCTGGTGCATTCACATCACCCCAGTCTTTCTTAGAAAATGGATCAAGCACTTTCTTCTTGGCTGCCCTTTGGCCTCCTTTCGTAAGATGCCTGTTCTTGCCGACAGTCAGGGTACTGGCTGGAGAGCCAAAGAGGAGGGTCACATCTCGGTCTTTTCCTCATGAGGTTTCCATGAGGCATTAACATTGTAGAGTGGTTTTGAATGTTGTGCTTTTAGAAGGACTTAGCTATGTCAGGCCATGCTCCAGACACTGCCTGGTGACCTGAACGCCAGAAATAAGGCTCTGTGTGTTCTCTGGGGTTTGTATGGGGCCTTTTGATAATCTTCAACTCTCCACCAGGAACTGTCCTCAGTTCACTGAGTGAGCTCGTTTCTCCATAGCCAGGGCAAAGAGGCTCCTGCCCAGCTTTAGTTCTAAATTACTAAGTGCAATCATGGACACCAGCCAGGGGCTGTGGGAACCTCCCTGATTTCTATCCTCCTGGACAAAAACTCCTTCACTAGGTGTTGCTGAATTCTTTTTTAAAATATATATATATTTATTGATTTCAGAGAGAAAGGGGGAGAGAGAGAGAGAGAGAGAGAGAGAGAGAGAGAGAGAGAAAGAAACATCAATGATGAGAGAGAAACATTGATTGGCTGCCTCTTGCATGCCCTCTACTGGGGATTGAGCCTGCAACCCAGGACCCTTCAGTCCACAGGCTGATGCTCTATCCACTAAGCCAAATTGGCTAGGGCTATTGCTGAATTCTTGATATAATTATTACACACAGATAATAGTTATGAAAGGGAATGAAATCAGTCTTCACTGCCAGTAAAACACAAATACCACAAAGACTAAACGCCTGAATTCCTCAATGTAAAGAGACATTTCTTCCTCATTATAGCAGCTGATGAAAACATTATTGACTAGTTTGTTTCCAAAAGGCAAGGAGATAAAACTGAAAAATGAGAGCCATAACAATATGAAATAATGAGTAACCCCACAATCATGTATATCAGGCAGACCAACAGGACCACAGACTTGAACGGAGACACACTCTCCTATGCTCATTCTCTCTTCAGAGTCTGACCCCTGACCCCGACTACCCCCCACCCCGCCCCCGTGTTTCTCCCCAGGTTGGCCTCACTAGCAGGTCTTAGATGAAAAGATTTAGCTCCTTCGACATCAGAATCTAGTCTCTAAAAGTTAGTCCATCATAAATCAGCCCACCACTTCTACTTCCTAAATTTGACAATTTCCCTACCTCTTTCTTAAGAGATTTTTCTATTTACAATGAAGGAAGTCTTCTTACAGACCAAATTTCACCAGCTACACAATCAGCCACTTCATGGTTTTAGCGGGTTATCACTTGTAGCACCCAAACACATCTTGACTGCAAATGATTAATTGCAGAACAAAAGCCGCTTCCGTTTGCACAGCCTCTCCCCCAGGCCGCAGGGGAGTGGAAGTGGGGAGGTGGGGGGTCCCTGGACTTGCCCTGGAATGCATGATCAGTTAAAGCCAATCACTCTGCACTTGGTAGACGAAACACCCTGAGCCGCCCGGCGATTTAGGTGCGGAGTGAAAGGTAACAGCACTGCGTTTCCTTGTTCAGGAGGGGTAGGTGTGTGGGAGACAGATTGGAAACTGAAGGCGGCCCTGGGTCATACATCTGCACATTTAATTGCAATGCATGGCTAGTCTTTGGAGGGCTTTCCCAATCCTGATAATGAAGACATGCATGTGCTCGTAGACGCCAACTCCCCCCTCTTTGATTTTGAAATCTGCACCACCTACCAAGTCTCTCCCCGAACAACGAACAACAAGAGCGGATCAGAGGCCCTTTGCGCAGTGACTAAGACAAAAGGGTGAGGGAACAGGGGAGACTGTGAGGAGCAGGCAGCCTTCCTGGCGCCCCTTAAATCATACTTCCCGGGCAGACCCCTATTCCATCTAGTCTATGCCCAAGGCGGGAGCTGTCAGGAAGCCCACAGATAAGCAATTTAGAAATATTCTAGCTGAATGAAGGAGACTTACTTTGGGTTTCCACTGCTGTCTGCCAAGCTAGGGAAATAGAGTGCAGACAGATGCTCTCTAAGGTTCTTATTTGAGCTCCAAAGAGGTTTGAGGCTTGGCATAGCCATGAACCCCAAGGATCTTCACTTTCTTTTTTTTAAGACAAATTGAAAGTAATACAGTTAAGAACAGAGAAGGTGATTGTTTTACTCCACTGACTAATCTTTCTTATCCGGAACATGTCTATTCTTTTTAACAAAGCTCTTAAGATTTTAAATCCTTGGAAAAAAGCAACCCATATGGGATGTATTTAGGGAATTCTACCACCAAAATCCAAATAAATAAGATCTCTCATCTATCAGCAGCAGACAGAAAATTCTGTAATCAACGCCAACATGGTAAAAGAAATCACAGTGTTTGTTTATTTGTTCAACAAATGTTAATTGAGCACCTACTATGAGTAAGGACATAAAAGGTGCTCCAGAGAAAATGAAGTAGAAGACTTTGCCATGGTCTTCTAGGGCTTATGATTTATTTAAGGGAGGAATTGCCTGTAACCAAAAGAATGAAAAAGAAATCAGTAGTGCTAAAATTGAAGAGACAGGATTTTGGAGGAAAGTCAGCTCACAGAGTTTGGGAAAAAATTCATGAGGGAGACAGTATGTACCGCTAGATTAAATTCTTCCAGAATAGGTTTTCATAGCTTGTACAGCAGTTAAAACTATAGGTATTTTAAAAGAATCTGTTTAAATCAGGCCGATTAAGCTGCAAATTTATATCATGGGAATGCAAAATGCAAATGCAGGTGAGGCTGATGTGGGCTGAGCACTCAGAGAGGGAAACAGAAAACACAGCAGTTAGGCTGGCCCCACGAATCTCACTGTATGATTCTTCCAAGACGTGTGTTGAGCCTCCCAAGTCCAGGCCTTTGCCTTGTGATCTCTAAGAATGTTCTGACTCCTTTCTTCTCTAAGTAGATGAATCATCGGTACTGTCAATGCCTAGCTCATTTCCTACCTAAAAATCACAGTAAATCAGCGTTGGAAGAAACCTTCAAGATCACCTAAGTGTGGCAGTTCCTAAACTTGACTGAGAATGTAGCAAGACCCGCTGGGGAGGTATCCTTCTCCCTCCCACCTACAAAGCCTACCCTGGGAGTATGATTAAGTTTGTGTACATTTCCACAAGGCTCTCCAAGAGATTTGGAAGACCTGCTACATTTGCAAGCCACTGATCTCCAACCTCCCCCAGTGGCTCCCGAATCCCCTCTACAACTTCCTGCCTCAGCTGGTCCTGTGTATGACTAAATATCTTCCTGCCTCGGCTGGTCCTGTGTATGACTAAATATCTTCCTGGCTTTCACATTGCTTGGGGATCTATTCTTCCTTCAAACTCTTGCACTGCTGAGGATCTTCAATGCACACTTTAAATCACTTCGTTCTATGTTGTGAAGTCCTTTCTACATCAATAAATAATTACTAGGTTCTGTGCTGAAGAATGCACCATAGAAGACAGAACAAGGGATGGGTTTGTATTGGCCAGATGGGAAAATACACACAATTGTTAAAAAAACAAGTTGCAATTAACTGCTAAAGCTGTGGTTCTCAACCTTCCTGATGCTGCGACCCTTCAATACAGTTCCTCATGTTGTGGTGACCTCCAACCATAAAATCATTTTCATTGCTACTTCATACTGTTATGAATCGTAATATAACTATCTGATACGCAGGATGTATTTAGGCGACCCCTGTGAAAGGGCCGTTTGACCCCCCAAAGGGGTCGCGACCCACAGGTTGAGAACTGCTGTTAAAGGATGGAAGTATGTTGTGAGAGACCAGAAGAAAGGGTAGTTCTACTTAGAGGAACTCAGAGAAGTTCTATGAGAGCTGGTTTTGGAGGTAGTTCTTAAAGGATGACAATATTTTGACCAACAGGAAATAACCAGGACAGTGCAATGTACAGAAATTATCCAACGAGAATTCATGGCAAGAATGTACAGGTGTGAGAAACAGTGAGTTGTCATGGTAGGTGCATGCAGGTGGAGGATATAGAAAATGCGATTGAAAAGTGAATTAAGGGGAAATTTTTAGAGGCTCATGCTCTAATTTTGGAGAGAATGTGGAAAGCTTAAAAGAGCTCAGGCTTTAGGGTCAATTAAGATCTAAGTCCTTTCCCCCAATACTGTTGCTTACTAGTAAAACTGTGACACTGGCAAATCGTTTACTCTCTCCTGCGCTTACCTATGAAATAGCAATAAACCTTCTGTTTTTCATAATTAAAAAAATATTTTTATTGATTCCAGAGAGGAATGGAGAGGGAGAGAGAGATAGAAACATCAGTGATGAGAGAGAATCATCAATCGGCTGCCTCCTGCAGGCCCCCTACTAGGGATTGAGCCCACAACTCCTGGCATCTGCCCTTGTCTAGAATCGAACTCAGGACCCTTCAGTCCACAGGATGACACTCTATCCACTGAGCCAAACCAGCTAGGGTGCAATACACCTTCTTTTCAGGGTTGTTCTTTCAAGGGCCCAACAAGTTAATGAATATAAGTACCAACCTTATACATATATGGCTAATTCTCTTCCCTTTATTTCATTAGTAGTAGAAAACAACAGAATATGTTTGAAGAAATAGATGTGATCTAACTTAGGTTGTAGAAAGACAACTGGATACAAAAGAATATTGAAGATGAAATAGAAAAACTATAGGCAGAGAGAACAGGTAGGAGGATGTTTTAATAATCCAGGCGAGAGATGGATTAGGGCAAAGCCACTGTAAAAACAGGGTAAAGCAGAGTATCAACTGAAGAGGCAAAAAAGTGAAAAATCAGCAACTGGTGGGAAGTGAATCTTACAGAATTAAAAATGATGCAGGCTTTTAGCCTGTCTCTTGCTACTAGGAAGAGAGTGGTACAATGGAAAGCTAGGGGACCTAAGAGGAGTAGGCCTCAGAGGGGACAGAGTAAATTCTTACTGGGATGTACTGAACTGCAGGTGAAGGTTGGGCGTCCTATGGGAAGGTCTGGTGCTTCAGAACATTTGGGTCTGAGAACCAGAACTAAGAGGTTGGTTCTGGGCAGGGAAGACTCAGGAGGCCTTGGCAAAGAAGTGACAGAGGGAGCTGTGAAAATCAGTGGGACTAGCTGGGGAGAGGGTATCGAGCAGAGAAGAGGAACACTGAGATCTGAACCTTGGGGGAAGGTTACTTCAGGAAAAGAAGGAAAAGAGGAGCTAATGAAGGAGAGGAAAGAGAGTGGTCACCTTCACAGAAACATACTCACAATACTATGAGAGCCATGGGGCATTTCAAGGTGGAAGAAACTATCATCAGAGTCAAAAGCTGGTAGTGGTAAGGAGTTAGAAAAAGCTATTTGACTTCACAATTAAGAAAGGTGGCAAAGTCTCCTGTTAGGTCGGAAGCGGGTTGAGGGGTTGATGCATGCCTCCACAAGGCAGATGGTGACACAGATGCCAGTCCCTCCCTGGAATGCTCCCACAGGGTCAGCTACCAGACAGAGGACACAGATTCCTGCCTGGAAACCTGAAGACCCCCAGGTGGGAATGCTCACAACCCATGCTCCCCCGCCCTCACTGAACAGCTGTATAAAAGATACCCCTTACTCCCCCTCTGTGCGACTCCAGCGGCCCCTCCCCGGGGTCTCTGGACTTCGCC
Organism: Murina feae; assembly: GCA_004026665.1. Taxonomy (NCBI): domain Eukaryota; kingdom Metazoa; phylum Chordata; class Mammalia; order Chiroptera; family Vespertilionidae; genus Murina; species Murina feae. The sequence goes on from PVJC01019161.1 coordinate 9,701, forward strand.
CACAGAGTGCAGAATAAATTCCCTTCCTTCAATCTTCCAGATTCTCTGACTCAGTTTCCTCCTGCGCCCCGAACCTCACATCTCCTAATGGTCTCAACATCCTTTTTCTCCTGCTGCCTCTAGCAATAGAAACCATGAGTCTTTAGCTGGGCACATGGCTCCCAGATAAGCCTACACTTCCTGGGCTCTTTTGTGTACGGCCAGGAGACTCAGTTTTGCCCAATGAAATGTGTGTATCTTCCAGGCCACATGTTTAAAAGGAAGGGGTATGCCCACCCCTTCCTACTGGCAGGAACTTAGCAGTAATGGTGCTGGTGGACGTGATGTGAGCCATCTTCAACTTTGTGAGTAAGGATCTCATCTTAAGGATGGCTGCCACAGGACAGAAGGAACCTGAGACCCTGACATTCAAACAACTTACACGCAAATTATTATGCAAGAGTAAACTGAATATTTCTTGTGTAAGTCCTATTGGGTTTGGCTCAGTGGTTAGAGTGTTGGACTAAAGAGTCTCGGGTTCCATTCCAGTCAAGGCCATGTGCATTGGCTGCAGGCTTGATCCCCAACCCAGGTCAGGCTACGTGTGGGAGGCAACCAACCAATGTGTTTCTCTCACATCGATGTTTCTCTCTCTCTCTCTCTCTCTCTCTCTCTTTCTCTCTCTCTCTCTCTCTCTCTCTCTCTCTCAATCAATGGGAAAATATCCTCAGGTGAGGATTAACAATAACAAAATTTTCTCATTTAAGCAACAGTTATATTGGTTTTTGTTATGGCAACTGAGGCTTTGTCCTTAATGATACAGGAAAGAATGAGCACGAGCTAAGGAAAAAGAAGTGAAGAAATTAACATAAACTCTTCTTTTAAGAAGTCAAAAGGAAAAGGAAATAGTTTCTACAGGGAAGGGACTCCAAAGAGGTTTTAGTTTTTTAAAAAAATCAATGATTTTTATCATTCTTACCATTTTAAAATCTACCATCTCCTTTCCTTACTCATAGCATAGTTTTAATTTTGCAGAAGTAATTTTAAATGTATTGCTTGGGAAATAAGCAGGTTTTATTTTTCGTGATTATGATAATTCTGTTTATTTGTTAGCTCTTTGGGACATTTACTGTTTGTGGATTTGTATAGGGCTGCCTTCAAATGTGACTTGGGGAAATTCAAAGTTTTGCCAGTCAACCAGAGGGTGATTTGTATTATTAAAGGGGTCCCTTGAAATACGAAGCTTCTGAGCAGTTAAGTGTACACAAACTATTTAACCACATAAGAAAGGGACAGGGAAGGGAAAGTTAACTTGTGAGAAGTTACTGTAATGATCATGTTTGCATGTCAGCAGGAAAGCAGATTTCAATAAATAAAAATGTTAGTTCATGGAATTTTTTCCAGGAATAACTTTCTCATCTGAAGAGAAGAATGCCTACATCGTCTACACTGCAATCAATTGCCTCTTTGTGGGCTGAGTGATGGTCTCTCTAAGTCCCCAACTCCTGTTCCTAAAGTGACCTGAGCAACAGGGAGCTCTGAGAACTGCTTTTGGGGTAACCCCACAGCAGCTCTGAACCATCTGCTGTCAAGGGAATGGCAGTTACATAATTAACCATAATAGCTGCAAATGATATAGTTACAACAAAAACCCTGTTGGTATTTAGCTGAACTAAAAAAAACAATGGTGTAAATTATAGCTATGTGTATAATAAAATTTCTTATTTGCATTTCACATAAAATTTGCCAAGCTCCTTATTCACTCATTACTCACCCATTATGGGTTTTTTAAATGGCACTTTGAAAGTTTGCTTTGGCTTGGGGTGAATTATTTGTCAAGACTTTATTCCTGGAGTCATGACTCCTTGGGGACTTCTTTACCTTTTGGCAAATTCATAGCTCATTTTGTGGGTGGTAGCGGTTTGTGGCCGCTATGTATGCATGTGTGGTCATATGTGGGGAGTAGTCTTAGGATATCTTAAATAGTAGAACATTTCATAAGGAAGAGTCTTATATGCCAGAGTAATTAAACAGAAAAAAGAAAAAGCAGAAAATGAGTAAAGCATAGTAATAAACATACAGCAACAATTAGGTTGGTTCCTTCCAATTATGCATGTGCTTGAGAAATCTGTCAACTTCATAGATGGAAGAGATGTGCATTACAAATATCCATGGAATGTTTGCATTATCAAGAGGCACAAATACAAAAGTGTATGAGAAGGTACAATTGAGGCAAAGCTGTTTCTGAGAATGAAAATCACAATAAATTTTAAAAAGCCATAAGCGCAATGTTGGATACAGATGAGCAGAGGAAAGGATTTTTTTTTGCATGTACACTTTCATAAAAAAAATATGATCTTTAGGACCAACATCAGTATTTTAGGGGAAGAACTGGGGGCATAAGATAAGGTACTGTACACATTCACCGATTCCAAGAGGGCAACAAAAATTCTCCCTCCCCAAACCTCCCCGACTCACTCAAGACATTGGCTTGAAATATCTTCCAATGGAGCCAGCCCCTAATGAGCTCCAGAAATGAAACACAGCTTATGGAATGCTAGGAAAGTAGTTTCTAGATGTATAGAGATTTCAAGCTGGAAGAGATCATCATGTACATTTAGTTGCTGCTTCCTCCCCACCTATACACTTTATGGATATAAATAATAAGTGACTGGTCGAATACTGTGTATCAAAATAATGGCATAAGAATGCTGGTTTCTAACTCTCTATCTAAAGGTCTGTTTAACACCACTGAGCACACACTGCCTGTACTTATAAGGGGTTAGGGAAGGGCCTGGTACATTTCACTGGAGGATGAGTTCCAAGACTAGGGGCTGCATGAGAAGCGGGCGGGTGATAGGAGGAAGATCTAGGGGTGGTGCCTTATGCATTTGTGCCCGGACATAGCCGTTTCCTATTTTGCCTAATATTGGCTTAAATGACAAGGAAAGCTTAATGCCATCAATATACCATCATAAAGTAGCTTGCTCTTCTCCTGGGTATAATTTGCAGGTCAGGTAAACCACAGCGCTCACAAGGCACAAGAACAATGGGTGCTTTTATAGTCACTTGTGTGCCTAGAGGTTGTTCCGGATCCCACAATGGACAGTTGCTACCCTAACATGGAGCCACATCAATTCAGTTGTGCATCAGGCTAATGAATGTGTTTTCCTGGAAACCATATTAAGCAGAGCAAGAAGTAAAGAATCTCCACCATCTGAAATTGACCTTAAGTGGCTCAAGGTAGTTTCAATACTTCCATTCCATTTAGAAGTGATTCTGTCCCTTTAAAAACACTATTATTGATCCTTCATTTCTCCCAATATCTGGGGTTTTAGTTGGGTTTCAAATAGATCTAAAAATCAACTGAGTGCAATTTCTCCTGATGCGATCTGAACCATTGTCTTCTTTTTCCTCATACATAAAAGCCATCAGGTTTTCATTTGAATTTTTTTTTTGAGGATGACTTGTATTATGTTATGTTACCTCGTGACATTTAGCGTTATTGGGATTTATTGGATTTCTGGGAATAGTATAATAAAAAATGATAATATCAAACATCATTAATTAGGTGTCAAACAAAGTAATCATATTGTTTCTTATTTTAATTACAACAGAATTCAAGTTAATGTGCTTATTTTACCAGAGTAATATGTGATTCCAAACTGTTTAAAATCTAAAATCTTTAGCAGACAGAGGACAATTATAAAAAATCCTCACTTCACAAGAAAATCCGGGATATTAATCAATTTGTTTAACTGGCTGAGCAGCAATAAACATAATGTGCTAACATCTCTTAGCAAATAGATTTTTGTAAACAAGCTGCTTCCAAAAATATTTTATGAGGCATCGTTAACATTCGGAGATGCTGCTGTTTAGGTTGGAAGCCTCGGTGATCCATCTTGCACAGCGCGGCTGGAGTGAAGAGACCCCAGGAATCTCTCAGCGAGAAGAACTGGAGAGGGGGCCTGTGAAGTCATGACCCTTGGAAGGTGTTGGTTTACAGAGTGTGAAGTGGGCAATTCACCAGCTGCACCCAGGAAGCGGTGCTGCAAATGCCTGCGGCTAGGAGTCAGGGGACATGTCATGTGAAAGGACACCAGCCACCACCCCTGCAGACCCACAACTCGTCGGGTCTAACTTCAGTGACAGGGAGAAAAATTTCGTAAGTTAGAACACACTTGCCTATTTTAACTGAAGATTATTACAATGAAAAGCAATCAATTACCCTCTGAGTTGTTTTGGGGTTTCGGACCATTTTAGGGCTCCAACCTCAAGGGCAAATTCAGTGAGGACTATGCTCCACATGTGAGGCTCAAAATCTTAAGCGAAGGCCATACCTTGAGAGCCCACTGCTGGTTTCCTGGCTGTCAGGGGTGGACGTGGGGAGGGAGAGGAGCTTGGCGCTACCACTTTCCTATGAAGCTCACAAGACAGAATTTATTTCTTGGAAGCTGAAAGGGTTAAATCAGCTGCTGCAGGGCAAGAGCAAATGAGGTGGGTGTCAAGGTTTTTAGAATTTTTTTCTCCATGTTATTATCAATGATCTTTTCCTTTAAAATGTCTATTTCTCTGCTTCCGTTTCTCCATATAATGGATGCACTAACGTTAATTCCCATGTTCCCAAAGAGGTAACGGTGGGAAGAGATATGTTGATAAACATTTTTAAAGCCCTTTGACTTCCTTAGTCTTTTGAAAAAAGAAAATATTTAGATACTCAGCAATACTGGGTCAAAAATCTCTAACTTTTCATCACTTTTAAAAATAGCTTTTTAAGGTGAACTATATTAGTGTAGTGTGTGTGTGTGTGTGTGTGTGTGTGTGTGTGGATATATTATGCATATGCTTTCTCTCTGATTACAAAGGAAAGAACAAAAATACTGAACTTAGGAATTTTAGGTCTCAATTTTAGTGAGATATAGACGCTTTGATTAAATAAATCATTTCCCTTAATTTGGAGAATTTTTTTTTGTCTCCTTCGGCTCTACTTTGAGTGACACTCACGCGTCTGTTCTGCAGGGGTAGTAGCAAGACCTGTTTGAAGTTTAAATCCGTGACACCCTCTGTAGAACAGTGGCAACCTGATTGAAACAGTGATCAAGCAGAAATGCTCTCTTTCTAAGAATGAACACACACATGCGCGCGCACACACACACCTCCCTGCGTTCAGAGCTGAGCTTTTCCTTCTACCCCCAACTAATAAAATCAGGAGGCTGCAATGAGGCTGAGCGGCAGGCAGTTTGATGTCCTCAGCAGGATACGGGGAGTCAGAAGTGGCGCTGTAAATCCAGAGTGGGGCTTCAACACTGTGTTAAGTGTGGCCCGAGTCGCAGAGATTTCCCTTTGATGCAAGTGCAGTATATTAATGGGAAAAGCATTCACTTTTATTTGTCTGTACTGTCTGCGACAGCAAGGCTGCCTCATTTAGCCTGGGCCAACATGAAAATACACAGAGAAGCAATCTGTTGCAAATTAGCACAGCTCCCCTTTCATTTACTAGCTAGTAATTGGAAGGGGTTAAGAAAGTGTAACTTATCGGACCATGTGAGGGTATCTGCCTGTGCGGACAGCAAGCCTCCCCCGACTTGCCCTAGGAGCCCTGAGGCAATACTCCTTCCTCATGGCCGCTTGGCCTGAAAGACAACACGGACGCGTGTGAAATGTGTGCGCTTTGCTAGGTCTGAGGAGGCGGTTTCCTGGACTCCCAGAAGGGGTGTTTGTGACTCTGTTGGAACTTACCTTTCTTTAGATATGTTTTTACTCTCCCGTTTCCAGATTGTCTTGAAGTCACTGCAGAACTCATACCACACCATAAACACGTAGTTTGGGGTGATGTCCTTCTCACCAGACTTTGGCTTCATCCCAAAATACCCCACTGTCGTTTCAAAACTGCAACAGGCAGGAGGGGAAAACAGAGTGAAGGGGAGGGGGAGAAACTGTCAACACCATTAGGGTGGGTGGGTGGAGGGGCCCTGGGGGCGGTTTCCCACTTCTCCACTCTCTGTCTCCATTACTGTGGTTTATCCTAAACCCCAGAAAACTCATTTGCTCAAATCCATTTCCCAAGAAATTCAATTTGACTGGGGATGCTCCGAGTCATATCTTATCCATGTAAAAGCCAGCATGTGTTAGTCCAGGGGGTGTACAGGTAAAACTTTTTGAGTTTGTTCTTCATCTCCAATCTATGTCATGTACCCCCTCTTCACTTGAAGTTTAATGATGACGGGGAACACTGCTGGCATATTGACTCTGTGGCATGAAGCAGTGGTTAGTTAGAGAGCCCAGTGGGAACAGTTAATCTGTTGAACGTTTCATGGAAAATCAAGACTATTCTCTCCGATTCTGGTCCCCTCTGGCACTGTAACCTGTGGGCCAATCACTCGGCATCTGACTCAGTTTTCTCAAGGGTAAAATAAGGGGCTGAGCCTCTATGATCTTTAAGAAGGCTACATTTCTAAAGCTTTATATGATACAAGAATACAGACCACCAAATGCACAAAAGTATATGTACGGTTGAGGGCATAGCAAGGTTTGGATGAAAAATCATCTTTGATCTTAATAAATGATCTCCAATCTGGACCGGATTTTAAAAAGTAGATTCCCAGATATCACCAGGAACCTCCTGACCTACCCCACGGACTCTCACACCAGACTAGCCGGGCCTCCCAAGCAGTCCTTCTTGGAGGCACTGGCTTTGCAGCAATTTATAGCTCTGCACTCAATCTTTCTACCCAGCCGCCCCCACCCACCCCAAGCCTCACAAGCTCATTTGCCATGAGCAAGAACACTTAAATCAATGGCTCCCTTTTCTAGGGTGTTGGAAACTAATCAAAGCAGGAATGGCTGGCCGGGTTTATTACTACTCAATGCTCTATCATCTGTTCAGACACAGCATTTTTTTTTTGTGTGGCCATCCTGAATACTGAGTTCCTAATGGAACTCCATTCAACGGCGATTGTAAAACCCGAAGCCCCGTTACTGTTACGGAGCATACTTTCATCTCGTTCTCAGTTATTGGCCAATATGTATCTCATAAGATTTTACCACAGTTCACAGATGAACTGTTAATTGATTCCATGGCTATGATTAGGCGAGATCCAAGCTGGGGCTGCAGCTCTGAGTCCCATAAATTCTTTGTGCTTCTGTAAATAATAAATCTGTTTTTAATGCAAATTAAAACTACTGGTCAGGGAATTTTGGCTCCCAGTTATTAAAAGACTGGAAGTGTATAAGTGGAGAAAGGCAGCAACGGCAGTAATCTCTTAAGGGACTCTCTTATAATACCAAACATGCGTATTTTGGCGCAAAACCAGCAATGGAAGAAAGTGGCAATGTTCACTTTCACCCAGACGGGACCCATTTTGTGGGCAAGCAGCATACTGATAGCACCAAAGCACACTCTATGGCGTCTAGTTTTATTTCATTCGAGATGCAAATTATATTAATGTAGCATGGAAATGCATTGTAGAGAGGTTTGTGAGCTATAGGAACCGGCCATGGTTTTCTTACAGAGTCCGGGGGCTTTCGAGTTGCAAGAGACTTACATGTCAACGTGTCCAATGTTCTCATTTTACAGACGAGGAAAAAAAGACCTGGAAAGACTGAATGTCCCCTTTTATTGGCAGCATCGGGCGAATCTTGGGCCTCCTGGTTCTCAGGGAAATGCTTTTTTCCTCCCTCTCTCCCCCCTTCCCTCTTTCCCTCCCTCCCTTCCTCCCTCCCTATGGCTCATGCTCGCTGACTCGGGCATTCGAGAAATACAACAGTTCTTTTGCCATTTCCACTTTAGACACAGTTGCCCCTGTATCTTCCATAATGTGCGTTACCCCCAGCAAAGCACATCATTATTTTCTTCTCTTCCAGATGTTCACCTTCTATACAGAACCATATTTCTTTGTGCATTAACAGAGAGGAGAACTCTCCCTCGGTGAGTCTTTAGGGGAACAAATGGTCTTCCTACAGCCCAGCAGGACACAGTGACGAGCACAGAGCCCAACCCTTGCTTCTCAGATCACCCCCACACCTAGAGCCTCATTGGGAGTCTCCAGTGCAAGACCAAGGCATTGCACGCACTGCTGCAGTTGCAGAGAATGGCAGCTCTGTTTGGGGGCTATCGCAGAGTTTGAGGAAAGCATGCCATCATCCTGCGGCCTCGCTTTCCCTCACTCTGAACTGAAGCTAACCATATACCTTCCCCTCTCCCCTAGGAGCTGTGAGGGCCTCTTACTCACCCTCAGAGGGGGGCGAAAAGTAAAGGAAAGGCAGAACTTCAGCATTTCCCTGCTATGTGCTTTGGGAACTAAGAAGTTAAGCGAGCCTCTTCAGAAGAACCAAAGTAAACGGACTCGCAGAGAATGGCCTGGCTGTCGAACCTTGACGGAGAGCAGCTGCTCTGAGGGGCACCGTGCTTGAATTCAGTGCTCTTCCTTTGCCCAAGGAAAAGCTAAAAGCTGGTCTATGGACTACAACTAGCTGATAAAGTCTAGGCCACTGTCCTCCCAAACAAAGCTCTCTTCCTTCCAAATTCAATTTTGATTCACAGAAGATGGATGACTGAAAACCTTCTGAAATTTGGACATGAAAATTATAGATCTTAAGCAGTCAGGAGAATTTTCTCCAACAGACAGAGGGGCAATCATGTTTTCTGAAACCTTGATCTGCCAGCAGCTGACTCTATATTAGCGTGTGACTTTTAAAAATGGATGGATTTCTGATCATATTTCTTGACATAACTTCTTGACTTCACTCTAAACTATTCCCTGACTCCTTTTCTCCCCGCTGCAACTCCTCGTCTGATCTGTGTCTTTACAATTCAGCTAAACATTTCTAAAGCGCAGACAGTGATTCCATCAAAGAGCCCGTGGCCAACGGAACGGTTTTACTTCTGCAGCGCCGAGAGGCCAGAGCGGAACACGTCCACTTACTGTTTTACATGCGTGCCTTCAGAAACTGCTTAGGAAAAGCAAATATTCCTTCGCCTCAGACTAAATTGTTTCTCTTGAGAATAAAACATGAGAATTTCCTAAATCTCACACGAATATTGCAACACTGACCACCAACCTCCTTTTAAAGAGGGCAACCAAACAACTGTGGTTTCTACATTAAAGATGGGATCGGACATATTTCATGTATGACATGAAAGCTAGACTACCTTCACCACAAAGTCACGGAAAACGCTGACAACCAGAATTTATGGCCTCCCTCAGCATGGCTAATGCACAGCAGCAGCAGCAGCTTCGGCCCCTCAAAGGTGGCCCCCTGTTCCTTACGCAAGAGTCTTGAAGAACTATTAGAGATGACATCCACCTCAGAAACTGAATTTCTGTTTGGCCTGATACTCATGTGCTCTGGTTGAGCGTGTCTTGCACGCTTGCTGATTATTTCTGTAAGGCAGACGTAGTGCTTTTACACACGGAAGAAGGGAAGCTCCCTGTAGGGATAAGGCCAATAAAAGGGGCACAGAAATCCACACACACAAGCCGTGGCTGTCATCATCGTCAAAGATTATCATGTGAAGATAAAGTCACGGTTCACGAACATGTCTGCACTTAGGAAAATGCAGGGTTTGCCTTCACCTCGCTCTCATCTGCATTTTAGTTTTATAGGCGAGTACAGGGGAGGCCAAGGTAGGATGTGGGACTTGTCAACGCAGGGCAGAGGGCACCGGTTCAGTCTTTCTGAGCCCCAGGGAGGAAAAGGGCTCATGTGTATAGTTCGTTCATTTGCATTTAGTGAACTCCTATCTTCACGTATTTGTAAAGCCCCATTTTTTCCCATATGTGCCTCTTCCTGCTCTTACCTCTTATCTAATTTTCTAGTACTTTTAGAATTGTATCAGCAAAATTTACCTCAGTTTTCTGCGCTGAATATGAGAATGCCTCAGTATATTCCCATTCCTCCTCTAAGAGGGAGGGATAGCCACCCTGACTCACCCGGCCAACTAACGAAAAGAAAGCCCCTCTGGGACTCACCGAGGGCTGGTGATTATTGGCCTCTATCAGTCTGATGGCCATTGAGAGAGAGAGGAGCAAACAAGAGGGGTGAAGTAGGGGAGAGCTTGAATAGGAGACCTCCGAGGTCTCTGACCCATTCTGTGGGAGTTTTTCATATAGAAGTCATTCCCTTCTCCCCGCGGTGTCCTCTAGGCTCCGAGGAAAGACATACTAAGTCTCTTAGATGTTTGTAATAATTGGTCGAATCTAGTTGTAACGCTAAGAAGGATCACGTTGTTCCTGACTCCCAGGAAGTGGTTCAGGAGCAGAGTGATGGAGGAGAGGCAAAGAGATGGAAATAGCTTCATGACATGGGAGGCAGGGGAGTCACTTCCTAATGATCTCCTGCTTTTCACTTTTTTTTTTAATCTCTTGCTTCTTGAGGAACAATATTCCCAAGTCCTGTCACAGTGCTTTCACTCCAGCTCTCCACAGGCTGTTATTGTTCATGGGAGCATCGTCTTAACAAATGGGGCCGAAAGAATACGTCAGTCAGACATTATGCGAATGACACAAATCAGTCACAAAAGGAAAAGTACTGTATGAGTCCACTTACAGGAGGTCACTAGAGCAGTCAGAGTCACTAGAGCAGTCAATATAAAGATATTAGAATGGTGGCTGCCAATGGCTTGGGGAAGGAAATGGGGAAGTTAGAGTTTAATGGATCTAGAGTTGCCTTTGAAGGAAATGAAAATTTCAGGATATAGGTGGTGGTTAGGGTTGCACAGCAATGTGGAATGTACTTAATAATAATAATTAATAATAACAATAAAATGGTGAGTCAAAGAAAGAGCTGCTTACCTTTTCTGTGCATTCTCCAAGTGACTTTCTTCCATTTTATGCTCTTTTTTAGCTGTGAAAGAAAAATAGTTATGATTAAAACAGCATTTTCTTCCATCATATTTTTGCATAATATTCTAACTGGGATTATACCCATTCATTTTAGAAATAAGCCCAAATTCAGGGATTGGCAGCTCCTACCACATGTACTGGAAAAGGCACTCAACTCACTACATTTATCACCACTGTATTCTTTTTCTTAAAATCCTCAACTGAGGATGTGCTTAGAGAGAGAGGGAGGGACAGGGAGGGGGGAGAGAGAGAGAGAGAAAGAGAGAGAGAGAGAGAGAGAGAGAAAGATATGTGAGAGAGAAACATTGATTGGTTGCCAGTCCAGGTATGTGGCCTGAGGACCAGGAACCTTTTGGTACATAGAACAGGGACAACACTCATCATGCTCAACCAACTGAGCCATTCTGGCCAGACATCATTGCTTTCTTGATAATAGCTATAGCTATCTGCAAGGGGTGGGGGCATTTATGTTCTTACTGGGACACTTGTGAGAGTGAAAGGAGGTGACAGTAATAATTGCACCTGGATAAAGTCATACATGGGGACAATCCTAGGCCAGTTTGGAACAAGTGGTCACCTGGCTATGGCTGGCCTCTTTGTGAGCCTTGGCATGTGCTCAGCATTTCCCTTTCTCTCCCAAACATTATAAACCCAGTACCATTTGAAGCTCTGCTCAGATTCAAACAAATTAATTGAATCCTTGCACATACTCTTTCTACACTCACAGGCCCCTTGGACAATCTGGGAAGGTCTACGATTTCCTTTCTCAGAATGTTTTTAAATGCAACCTTTTGGTGTATGGACAATGCTCCAGGCAACTGAGTCACCCAGTTGGACTCACCACTGATTTTAAAATGTAAATGTTATTAAGTTACTCCCATGCTTAAAATCTTCTAACAACTTGCCATCAACCTTGACATAGCTGTTTAAAGTCTTCACAATGTCCCAGAAGGCCCTGCAAGTATGCTTCCTGGCTCTTCTGTGACATTACTTTTTTTTTTAAAATCCTCACCCGAGGATATTTTTCCGTTGAATTTTAGAGGGAGTGGCAGAGAGAAGGAAAGACAGAGAGAAACATCAATAGGAGAGAAACACATAGATTGGTTGCCTTTTGCAGGTGCCCCAACCAGGGCCCAGGCCAGGGAGGAGCCTGTAACCGAGGTACGTGCCCTTGACAGGAATCAAACCCGGGACCCTTGGTTCCACAGGCCAAGGCTCTATCCACTGAGTCAAACTGGCTAGGGCTGTGACATTACGTCTTCTTTTCCATGCTCATTCCTCTCCAGGCTGGCTGGCCATCTTGCTGATGCTTGAGCAAACTGAACTCATGCACTTGCTTTTCCACCTGGGACACTGTCCACAGTCTCTGCACGACTGGCTCCCTTACCCCAATAGGTCTCAGCCCAAATATCACCTTCCCTCACCTCATTCAATAAAAGATCACCCCTTGCCATGCATCCTCCCCTCCCCTACCTCCTCATGCTACCTTTTCCCCCATAGCCATCATCTACCTGACACACTAATTTACTTGCTCATTTGTTTATTATGCAACAACTGAATGTAAGCTGCAGGAAAGAAGCAACTTAATCTGGCTTTTTTGTTGTGCTTTAAACATGGAAAGTGCCTACATATTAAATCATTTATTTTAGCTTAAAAATGTATATATTGACCCTGGCTGATGTGGCTCAGTTGGTTGGGCATCAACCTCTGCACCGAGAGGTTGCTGGTTCAATTACTGGTCAGGACACATGCCCAGGGTGTGGGCTCAATCCCCAATAGGGGGTGTGCAGAAGGATGTTTCTCTCTTTCCATCCTCTCTCTCTTTCAAAAATCATAAACTATTCTTTTAAAAAAAAATATTTTATTGATTTTTTACAGAGAGAAAGGGAGAGGCATAGAGAGTTAGAAACATTGATGAGAGAGAAACATTAATCAATTGTCTCCCGCACACCTCCCTGGCCAGCCTAGGTGAGTGGCTGATGGCTATTTGCAGGCTGGACACAGTTCCTTCAGGGTAGGGGTCACCCCTGGGGTGCCTGGCCAGCCTGGGTGAGGGGTTGATGGCTGTTTGCAGGCTGGCCACAACCCCTTCAAGGTGGGTGTACCCTCCTGGGGTGCCTAGCCAGTCTGAGTGAGGGTCTGATGGCTGTTTGCAGGTTGGCCAAGCCCCCAAGCAGGAACCCTCACCCCATGAGGGTAGGGCCATCCTGGGTGAGGGGCTGATGGCTATTTACAGACTGGCCACAGCCCCTAGTCACCCAAGCTCCCAGTGAGTCTGGCTGGAAGCAGATATCTGGGGTTATCTTCTATAATTGAAACTTTGTTGCCTTGAGCAGAGGCCACAGCCTGACTAAGCAGGCAGCTTCCTCCATTGCAAGGGCAACGAAGCCTCCTGTTTGCTCCAGCTCTGTGGCTTCTAAAATTGAAACTTTGTTGCCTTGAGCAGAGGCCACAGCCTGCCTAGGCAGGCAGCTTCTTCCATTGCCGGGGCAATGATGCCTCCTGTTTGCTCTAGCTCTGTGGCTGCCAGCCGTCATCTTGGTTGGGTTAATTTGCATATAGTCGGTTTGACTGGCTGGTGGGCATGGCTTGGGATGTAGCCAAGTGACACAATTAGGATATTACTCTTTTATTAGATTAGATATTAACATAAGCTAAAGAAGGTTGTGAGGATAAAGTTGTATACTAAGTCCAGTACATTTCACTTAACAAAAATAATTTCTTTTTATATTGACACTAGAAACCCGGTGCACAAAATTCATGCACTGGGGGTAGTGGTGGTAGTGGTGGTGTGTGGATATCCCTCAGCCTAGTCTGTGCCCTCTCACAGTCCAGGAGCCCTCAGGGGATGTCTGTCTGATGGCTTAGGCCTGCTCGTCCTGGGGACCAGGCCTAAGCCAGCAGTTGGATATCCTTAGCTCCCACCACTGCTGCTGTGCTCACCAGCTGTGAGCCCAGCTTCTGGCTGAGCAGTGCTCCTCCCATGGGAGCACACTGACCACCAGAAGGCAGCTCCTACATTGAGTGTCTGCTCCCTGGTGGTCAGTTTGCGTCATAGCAACCAGTCATTCTGCCATTTGGTTAATTTGCATATTAGCCTTTTATTATATAGGATGACTTATCTTTGCTAACTGTACCATTTTAAGTAAAGCCATAGTTATGGGCACCATTTGTGATATAACTTCCCCCCACCCTCTCAGCAGCAATCTGGTTCTTAGCCAATCAGATACAGAGAAGTGACCCATGTCTCTCATAGGTGACACCATGTTCCTCCAAATGTGAAACCACCGAGTGGTTTGTTCTTATCCAGTGATTCTTAATTAAGTGCCTGGTCAAACAAGAGGAAAATTCTTCTGAGGCTTGAGTGGTCTTCCTGGACACCTTTGCTGTTCTCTGTCACCAACGTTCTCTAACTGGCCGCTCCCATGCTGTGTTAAGTATACTGTGGTCAAGCCGTCATTGCATATACATTTAGTGACAAGAAATATGCTCCCCAAACTGAATTAAGCATTAGATAAGCACTTGCAATGGCTCTATGAATATGGCTATCTGGGGGGAAAATGGCATCCAAATACAAAAAGAGGCATTACTAAGAGGCAATGCATATAGTACAACCTCTGAGGGTTTTGGGGAAAAGAGTTCTCAGGAAAATAGGAAGAACTTAGAGATCACCATTTTTCCCAAGCAAAGAGTCTATGCACAGAAAGAAAGGGCGGCCTCAGTCCATGGTGTGACCTGGAAGGTCTCTCAACCCAAAATACTTCTCCTGCCACAACGTGTGACATTCCTAACCATGTTATTATACATTTTAAAGTTTCAGACAAAACAGAAAGACATTATCTGTAAGGAAAATATTTAAAGACTGGAGTCACATACACAAATTCCAACATCGCCAACAAATAGGGCAACTGCAGGCCAAGTGCAATATGCTGATATTCTAAAATTTGAGCCCTAGCTTCTCAATACTGGAACTGACACAGTTTCAGTCTAGGGAAGACCGAGGGAGTGGTAGGGACATGGAAAGGCCATGCCCCATTCAAGGGAGGAAAAGCACTTCCAGTGTTACCAGATGTCCTATCTTTTCCAGAGATTTTTAAATGGATGTTCTCAACTTAGAAAAGAAAGTTTCAAGCACTTGGTAGGACAAAGAGTATATTCCTGTTGGCCATATCTCACCCTGCAAGCTCTCACTTAAGCCTTGGGTAGCTATTGATATATGACACAGGTGGGTGTGTTCTTTCTTCTGTGTGCCAGATGGGTGCTTGGGATCCCCCACTGAAAAAAGGCAGACAAAGGTCCCTAGAGAACTTTCATTCTGGCTGGGGAAGATAGACAATTAAACCCAAGAGAATAAGATCAGGTATGAGCAATTTTTGATAAAGGGTAGCACAAAACAAAAACAAAAACAAAAACAACCACCCCAACACACACACATCAAGAAAAACAAAAATTCAGAGCATGAATTGTTGCCTAGAAAAGGAGACTCCATGTGGCTTACCTGGGCAGCCAGAGCATGCTACAAAGGTATTGGGTACAAAAAAGGGACAATGTTTCATTGAAGATGATAACTCTTAGATAAAAACTGTCCTTACCTACAACTTTGACTAGCAGTGGCCCTGATCTGTGTATGGGATTTACCTAGACTTCTATTCTACAGAGCCGCATGGGTAGTAGCATGTAGGTGCTTCTTTTTCAGTTTAAACTTGGTACTACATGTGTGGTTGGGGGGAGGGCAGACTTCTGAGAAGTTTGGAGAAGTGGTCAGATACTGACACTGCACCAGGGGAGACAGAAATAACAGGCATCCCCAACCTTGCTCTTCTTTCTCCTCTTTCTTTCACAAAAAGGTGTCTCAGTGTCTGCAATGAGTTAAGTATAACTGTTTTCCATGTTGGGGGACTAAATAAGCTGCTTAGCATGCAGACAGTCTCACAGTTTAAGACAACAAAGAAATAAAGAAAAAAAATCAGGGTACTAAAAATGAGAATTTTTCTTAACATCAATTCTGTCTTCCAAGCTCCTTCATGAAGGCTGCGCATATACTGTGGCGACGTGAAGGTCCGGAAGCGCTCAGGGAATGCTGAGTGGTAAGTTTGCTTGGTGACCTACCCACAGCATACGATACACGTTCTGTCATTGGTAGAACTATGCTGCTTTTCTTCCACTTTCATTTCCTCCAATAAAGAACGGTTATTTTTCATAATTCCATGTCACGGAGAGAAAGCAACATGGCTTCTTTAAAAGGTTTTTTGTTTTGTTTCGTTTTGTTTAAGAAACATTAATGTGGGTTTTGTTTAATGCAGCCTTTACTGAACAAAGAACATTTGCTTTTGCGTCAACCTTCAGTGCCTTGGAACTCTGTTTCCTGATTCATTTCATGGCCGTTGTCTCATTCGTTATCATAAAATCGCCCCACAAAAACAATTCTGAAACTCGTAAGTACTGTGGCCTACTAAGTGAAGCAGAAATGGCCCTTTTTAGTCCATGGTTGTAGGCCCAAGGAATGCAATTCAGAACTCAAAACAGCTAAATGCCAAGTTGTAAGCCCAGCTCCGCCGCTCCAGTGTCATGGACAAGTTGCCCCTGTTCCAGTTTTCTCTGATGTAAAAGGAAGATGTTAATTCCTACCTCCCACATAGTTATGAGAGCCACATGCAAAGGGAACAGTGCTCAGCTGCATCGGAGTCTCTGCAGTCAGATCTCTGATGGTTCCAACTCACGCTGAGGCTAGAGGGGGTTCAAGTTTCCAGTTGGACAGCTGCTTTGACAGAGTTAAATATAGGTGTAGGCTAGTGGGAACAGCATGGGCTTCGCGTCAGGTGGACACGGGTGGAATTTCTGCTCTGCCATTTATTGACTGAAAGAGCTTGGGGAAGTCACTTAATTCCATTGCACCTTACCCATAAAACTGGAATAATAAGGTCTACCTTGCAAGGTGGTTGTGACTATTGGATGTGCTGAACATGAGAGGTTAATGCAGTGAATAAACATGCTAGGGCCTCAAAAATAGTAGCCACTGATTAGTGATTGGCTGGAAGCAAATGCTGGGAATCACTATTCTGGCTCTCTGTCTTTGGGATGAATAATATAATATTTCAACCATAATGCTCCGTTCTTTCTGAAGAATGTCCACAGCCATACTAAGTGGACAATAATTTTGCTAGTGATCAGTTTCAAGTTAGACAAGGCATCCTCTGCTTAAATCCTCAGTTTTTCTTTTCACTCACAAAGCCAGTGTACCTAACCTTGCTGCTAAGGTTTTTCCACAGAAGCATGTTCCCTGTCCCATCCCATCTTATTTTATTTAATCCCCAGGAGTGAAAGAGAGTAATTGATTTATATGTGTGTATGTATGTGTATGTATGTGTGTGTGTGTGTGTGCATATATATATATATATACACATTTTTTTTTGCGGGGGGTGTAGGTGTGTGGGGACAGGCACGTATGATTATTATCACTTAATTCTTTTTCCCACTTAATGACCATTGAGTTATACAATCTCAGATCTGATGAAATTAATCACTTTCCCAATATTAAATGAAAGATAATGATGCAGGAGTCTATTTCTAAAAGGTAAGTTTTTTGAGCACAAAGATTCCTCCTTTAAGCTCTAGATTCTATATAATGACCTATTATAGGTTCCCTGCATGGCACAATAAATGCAGTTTTCTCTATTGACACTAATTGTCAACTTAAAAGGCAAACTGACTGCAATTCCTATCAGAATACCAATGACATTGTTCCACATAACTATAATAATTAATCCTAAATTTATATAGAGTCATGAAAAACCTCAAATAGCCAAAGCAATTGTTTTGTTTGGTTAATCCTCACCTGAGGATATTTTTTCCATTGAGTTTTAGAAAGAGTGGAAGGAGGAAAAGGAGAAGAAGAGAAAGGGGGAGAGAAGAAAAAATCGATGTGAGAGAGATCAAACCTGCAACCCATGTATGTGCCCTTGACCCAGGAATCGAACCCATGACCCTTTGGAGCATAGGCCAATGCTCTAACCACTGAGCAACAATGACCATGACAGCAATATGTTTTATTAAATAAATTTAAAAAAATTTTAGGGAGAGATGGGGAGAGAAACACTGATGTGAGAGTGAAATATTGACTGGATGCCTCCTCCAGGGATGGAGCCCACAACCTGGGCATATGTCCCAAACCAGCAACCCTTTGGTGCATGGGATGATGCCCAACCAAGTGAGCCACACTGGCTAGGGCAGCCAAAGCTATCGAGAAAATAGAACAAAGTTGGAGGTATCACACTATCTAACAGCAAACTATATTAGTAGGCTAAAGTAATCAAATGAGCATGGTACTGGCAAAAAGCAGACGTATAGATCAATAGAACAGAATAGAGAGCATAGAAATAAACCCACACCTTTATGGTCAATTAATTTATTAGGAGGCAAGAATCTCTCTATATAAAACCCTAATATGTAAATAAACTGAATGGTGGAACAATTGAGCAACCAAACAACTTGTCGATATGATGTGTGCTGACCACTAGGGGGCATGCATGGAACATGGCGGGCATTAGCCACGGCAGAATGGTGGAGCAGGTGATTGGGGGTGCCAGACCAAGGCGGGGCGCCGGTCGCTGTCATCGAGGTGAGCCTCTGGTGGTAACTGAAAATTCTTTGCCACTGCTCACCACAGTCCTGCCGGGCACTCTTACCTGCTGTTGGCACTGGAGCTGCCACTTGCACCTGCTGCAGTTGCCCAAAGCCAGCCCCAATCACTTGGCACCGTCAGTGGGTGCAAGCAGCAGCTCTGGCTCCAATCGCCTCTGAGGGCTTCTCCACCTCCCCCTGCTCCTGAGGAGCGATCGGGAATGGGAGCCATCTCTTGCACCCGCTGCCAGCAATGGCCTCACTTACCCCCACAGCTGGCACTGGAGCTGCCACTCGCACCTGCTGCTGGTGCCTGGCGCTGGTCCTGATTGCTCGGTGCCATCAGTGGGGGTGAACGGTGGGTGCCAGCCCAGATCATGCCTGAGGGCTTCCCCACTTCCCCCTGCTCCTGAGGGGTGATTGGAGCAGCGGCATTTGCTACCGGTGCTGGCCCCACTCACACCCACTACTGGTGCTGCCGACCCCAATCACTCTGCGCCTTCAGTGGGTGATAGGGGGGCCAGTGCCATCAGTGCGTGGGAGAGGTGGCAGCGGGAGTGGGGCTGCTGGCAGATAGGGGACTGGGAGCTGTGGTGGGAGGGATTGGGTATGGGCATGAAGGATGGAGTGAGACCTGCCCCTGGGCCCACCACAGCCTCGTGGTCCATAGTTCCTTTCAAGGTGCAAGAATTCATGCACTGGATCCTTAGTCTATACATATAAAAGCCTAAGTGACCATTATGACCGAACGACCAGTTGACCAGTTGCTCTGATGCACACTGCTCAATAGAACACAGATGCTCAATGCAGGAGTTGCTCCTGGTAGTCAGTGTGCTCCCACAACCAACCTCCCATGATCCCTCTCCCCGACCGGCTGGCCCCGCTTGGCCTCAATCAGGACTGGGTGAGATGGCACTGATTGGCTCCATCACCGGCCAGGCCGAAGGACTCCACCCATGCACAAATTCGTGCACTGGGCCTCTAGTATACAATGAAGTAACAATAGTTTCTTCAATTAATGGTGCTGAGGAAACTGAACAGATACTGCAAAAAAAAAAAAAAAAGAAACTCGACCAATCTTTTTACCATATACAAAAAAACAAAAACAAAAAATGGATTAAAGACAAATGTAAGACCTGAAACCATAAAACTTCTATAAGAAAACACAGGCAATAAACTCTTTGGCACTGGTCTTAGCAGTGTTTTTGGATATATCTCCTATGGTACAGACAATAAAAGCAAAATGGCAATCTACTGAATGAGAGAAGACATTCATCAATGATACATCTATAAGGGGTTAATACATAAAATAAATAATGTACTCATATAAGTTAACTTAAAAAAACCCCAATTAAATAAATAAACACTGCTGTTGGGATTGTAAATTGGTGCAGCCACAATGGAAAACATATGAAGTTTTCTCAAAAACTTTAAAAAAGATCTACCATATGACCCAGCCATCTTTACTTCTGGATATTTATCTGAAGAAATCCAAAACACTGATTTGAAAATACTAAGTACCCCTATGTTTACTGCAGCATTATTTATAACTAGGGGCCTGGTGCACAAAAATTTGTGCACTCGGGGTGGAGGGAGTGCCTCAGCCCAGCCTGTGCCCTCTCACAGTCTAGGACCCCTCAGTGGATGTCCTATGATGGCTCCAGTCTGCCAGGTGCCTTTTGTGTGTGTGTGTGTGTGTGTGTGGCCACTGGGGACCTGCCCCCAGCTGCATCTGAGGCTCGGAGCAGTCCTCCTGTGTGTGTCTACCTGCTGGGGGCCTGCCCCCAGGCACACCGTCAAGGCTTGGAGCAGGCACCCCCTCTATGTTGATTTCTCAGACTCTTGCCCTCCCCTGCATGTTGTTCTCTTTTTTGAGCTGTGGCCAGGGCTGGGTGCTACCTGCCTCCCAAGCTTGCCTACTGCCCATCTTCCTCCAGCCACCAGAAAGCAGGGAAAACCCCGCCTCATGGTCAGGCCAGCCTTTTCCTGCTCCCTGATTGCCGGAAGGGACCTGGGAAGCCGCCAAGCAGGCCCCCAGCCCCCAAGAGCTTGCTTTCCCACTCCCCAGTGTCCCCCAAAGGGCCTGGGGAGCCGCCAAGCAGGCCGCCAACTCTTTCCCACTCACCCGTCCCCTGCTGCCTTCCTTTCCCACTTCCCGGTACCGCCAAGGGGTCTGGGGAGCTGCCAAGCAGGACCCCGGCCCCTGCAGCCTTGCTTTCCTGCTCCCTGGTGCCCCACAAAGGGCCTGGGAAGCCCACCAAGCAGGCCGAGACCCCCCCTCCCGCTGCCTCTTTCCCGCTCCCTGGCCCGCCACCTTGCTTTCCCACTTCCTGGTGCCCTGCAAGGGGCC
>PVJC01019162.1:0-30528 GCA_004026665.1 Murina feae
CCTAGTATATATATAAAAGGATAAGTTGACTCGCACATGCACAATTCATATAAAGCTCTCCCTGGCACCATTCGCACGCATGTGTTTTGATCTGTCATTGTTAATAGTGAATTTAGATGACACATATTATAGAAAAAGGGCAGATAGAGATATTAAAATATTTCTTCTAATTAATTTCCTTTCAATGTGCACAAATGTGTGCACCAGGCCACTAGTTAATATATAAAGTCTCAGTTGAGACATGGCTTCAAATACCATTGTATTCCCACATGGGAGATCAGATGCGAGCATAAATAGATCTTTTCATTTTTTACTAATTAATTATGACTCTTCCAAAAGACACCTTCATTGATAGTACAATTAATTGACAATTTTGTTTAATTCTATTAAGTAGGGTTATGTTATAAATGGAACTAATGATTTTACATAAATTAATGATTTTCATCATGCTGTGTGTAACTTAAGAGAATATGAATGAACTTGTGGTTGGTTTGAGATACATTCAGTTTCCTTCTACCCCATCACGTACTGCATTAACATGACAACAGGGCCTGGAGTCATTAAAAACCTGAAAATAGAGAAAAACTTGTTAGGAAAATGACCCCTCTAGCAGTCAAGGATTTGGAAAAATATTTTCTAAAAACTAGGGTATTTGATCTCCTGCATTAAGTATATAGTGATTTTGATAGAAACAAACAAAATATGAAACCATTCCTCTAATACTGGCACATATGGTAAAAATTTTCATTTTTCAAAAAAGTGTTTCTATTAATTTTAAAGAATATCACATTTAGTGGTTAGCATGTCATGCAACATTAGTGCATCATTGCTCAATTATATAAAGACCAAAATACTAGAGAAATGAGCCATTTTATGAATTCTTACTATATTTAGAATTAAAATCTGTCTGTTCTGTGACCTCTAGCAATTTTATGTCATACATTATCATCTTTTTTTCATTTAGCAGAAGCATGGGGAAAGAAAATCTACTATCCAGTCATGGTTGAGTTTCTTTATGTTCCACTTCAGTTTTCTGGGCATTACTAGTAGCTTTCATTTCACAGTTGTTTCTTGTTTAAGTCTCACACAAGATGAGAACAGCATGGGGCAAATCATTTTTGGCTTAATTTGAAATGCTGTATTCAGGGTATTTTACCAGCAGCAATTCTCATATGAGCAAGTAAAGATCATAAATGTTATCTGTATCTCCCCAGATAAACTACAAATAGAAAAACAACAGAATTTATAAAGTTATAAGGGAATTTAGTATGTCTCAGCCATGCCAATAGAGTTTGATCATAGACAAAATCCATACTTATGAAATTTGACATACTCTGAAAAGGAACAAGGTAAAAAAATAAGGAAAAAATGCTTACAAATCAAACAAACTCTACAATTTAAAATCAATATAAATTTATGCAATAAAGGTGAAAATATGCTAGGTGTCAAAGAAATTTAAGAATTACAAGCTCATAGTTTTGTGTGTGTATGTGTGTGTGTGTGTGTATGCAGATGCATATTTTTTAAAGGTTTATTAAAAAAAACAAGAAAAAATATCTGATTAACTAAACACAAAAAGTACTGAAATTATTTCAACAAAATAGATAGATATATTTTTGGAAGCACAAACTGGGTCTTGAAGATTCTTATATCCTCTACCTCAAGTAAATAAATAACCATAAATCTGTTGGTTAAAAGAAAAAAAATGATCAAATGGAATGGCCAATTCATTCGCATTTAAGATTAACCCCATCCAATATTGTTTTAAATATTAGAAAAAAAAAGTTTAAAGCAGGCAGAAATTATTTTTGCTAATATAATAATACACACCTCAGTTACTGTTTCAAGTGCAAATTCTGAGTGATTCATTCATTTGATCAGTGTTTGGAAATTTTGGGAGCCTCTTATATTCTGGTCATAGTCTTTGAGACTTATATTTATTGTCATCTGATTTAGAGTATTTTTAAATCATTGGAAAAGTATTTTCATCTCCATACCATCTCAAATTAACATTGTTAATTAATTCTTTGCATAGAGCGGGGGAAAAGCATGCTTAGGGTAGCATTTCGATGCAAATAGAAATGAAAAAAAGAGCTGGGGTACCATCCAAATTGGAAAGGGGAAGTGAAACTGTCATTATTTGCAGATGACATAATATTGTACATGAAAAACCCTCAAGACTCCACCCAAAACTAATGGATTTAATATATAAATTTGGCAATGTAGCAGGATACAAAATTAACACCCAGAAATTTATGGCATTTTTATACATCAATAATGGATTCTCAGAATCCCATTTACCATTACAATAACAAAAATTAGATACTTAGGAATAATCTTAACCAAAGAGGTAAAAGACTTGTGTTAGAAAAATTATAGAATGTTGAAAAAAGAGATAGAGGAAGATATAAACAAGTGAAATAATATACTGCATTCATGGGTTGGTAGATTTAACATCATTAAAATGTCCATATACCCAAAGCAATCCATAGATTCAAAGCACTCCCTATTAAAATACCAATGGAATATTCCACAGATCTAAAACAAATACTCTAAAAATTTATATGGACCCAAAAAGACCCCCAATAGCCATAGCAAAGAGAAAGTTGGAGGGATCGCAATTCCAGATTTAAGTTATACTACAGAATTACTGTAACCAAAACATCCTGGTCCTGGAACAAGAATAGGCATATGGATCAATGGAACAGAACAGAGACCCCAGAAATTGACCCAAGCCATTTTGCTCAATTAATATTTGACAAATGAGGCAAGGGCACTCCATGGGGTTAAGACATGGTGTTGGGATATTGGACAGATACATGCAGAAGAAAATGAAACTAGACCACCAACTTACAACATGCATCAAAATAAATGCAAAATGGATGAAAGACCTAAGTGTAATTCATGAAACTATACAAATCCTAGAAGAAACCATAGACAGCAAAAATCTCAGACATCTCTCATAGCAATATGTTTGTAGATATATCTCTGAGGCAGAGAGAAACTAAGAAAATAAACAAATGGGACTCCGTAAAAATAAAAAGCTTCTGCACATCAAAAGTAACCATCAACAAAATGAAAGGGGTCCCACTATATGGGAAAACATTTGGGAATGATATATCTAATAAAGGGTTAATATCCAAAATATACAAGGAACTCATACAACTTAACACAAGGAAGGCAAAAAATCCAATTAAAAAATGAGCAAAGCACCTAAATATATACTTCTCCAAAGCAGACAAAGAGATGGCCAGGGCGCATAAGAAAAAATGCTCAAAGTCATTGATCATCAGAGAGATGAATTAAAACAATGAGGTATTACCTCACACCTGTCAGAATGGCTGCCATCAACAAATCAACAAATGACACGTGCTGGTGAGGATGTGGAGAAAGGGAACCCTAGTGCACTGCTGGTGGGAATGCAGACTCGTGTGGCCACTGTGGAAATAGTATGGAGTTCCCTTGACCCAGTGATCCCACTTCTAGGAATATAGTCTAAGAAATCTGAAACACCAATCAGAAAGAATGTATGCACCCCTATGTTCGTAGCAGTGTAATTGACAATAGCTAAGGTCTGGAAACAGCCCAAGTGCCCATCAGTAGAGGAGTGGATAAGAAAGCTGTGGTACATTTACACCAGGGAATACTACGCAGCAGTAAAAAAGAAGAAACTCTTACCCTTTGAGACAGCATGGAGGGACCTGGAGAATATTATGGTAAGTGAAATAAGCCAGTCAGAGACAAGTATTACATGATCTCACTCATATATATAGAATCTAATGAACAAAATAAACCGATGAACAAAATAGATCCAGAGACTTAGAAACATACAACAGACTGTGGAATATCAGAGGGAAGGCAGAGGTGTGTGGGTGGGTTGGAAGTGACCAACCAAAGAACTTATATGCATATATGCATAACTCATGGACACAGACAATAGGATGGTGAAGGCCTGGGGCAGGGGGCAAGGCCAGCTAGAAGGAGTCAGTGGGGAGAACAGGGGAACATATGTAATACTTTCCACAATAAAGATTAAAAAATCCTAAAAATTCTGAAAGTTAATGCTGAAATGAGGAGAGGAAACCTTGGGAAGTGATTCTTCCTCAGCCTTCCTTCTTTGTACTCCTGGGAGACAGGATTTCCACCCTCAACCTCTTAGTCTCTGTCCATTTTCACTCTCCTCCTTGATAACATACCCAGTCTGCACTGAGGGAGAGAAATGGGTTTTTGAGGACTGGCAAAAAATAGCTCCTCAAGATGCCAGCACTTGAATAGGCCTCTTTCCTTTACCAGCACCTGTCTCACGAGTTTGACTTTCTTTGTTGAGGCAGCAGAATCTGGATTTGGTTATATGCTCATACCTTGTGGCCTCTCATTCTCCCTTACTCAATAGATAGCAGTTTCATGCTTTTCTTTGCTAATTTGGATCTCTTTGAGTATTTTCTTACCTCTTTTAGCAGTCAAGCACCTTTGTCTTGTTAAACACCCTTTATATTAAAATTCCCTGTTCCAAACGATGAGCATTTTCTGTCTCCTGATATTAGAGCTGACTTATATAGAATGGACACAGAGAGTGCTGCCAGGAGACAGGCTCTCTACACTGGGATTGGATTTGGTTTCAGTGTGGTGCTGAGCTGCTCCCAGTGGCCACGGAGACATAGTAATCCACAGCATGCAGCGGCTTCTAATTTATCAGGTTGTTACATGTGGGCGACTGTGATAAAATTCCAACTGAAACAAGTGTCTTGAGAGCCCGAGAGACTGTTCCACTTGCCTGCTATGGAAGTTAATGATGGGGAACTGTCTGACTGTGATACTACATGAGTTCTTTTAAATACACTGCATCCCTTAGAGAAAGAAAACTTCAGTATTAACTTGCAGTTTAAATTCAGTTCTAAAATGAAAGAGCTTCAATGGTAGCCATAGAATAATCGATTTCATATATCTACAGAACTAATATCACTAAAAATAAGCAGAAAATATAATTGTGTGCAGCAGAAATACAATACCAACAAAATTTATCACCTCCCCAAAATTCTCATGTGACAAACAGTGTGTGGATTAGGAGAAAAAGGGGGCCCTGAGAGTTAGAACGAAAATTTGGTCTCCGGTGAAACTATGCTTTGGGACTCTGGGATTTCTCAGCCGTGATTGCAGTGAAAGTATCATGCCTTCTGTGTCTTCTCAGCCAAATTCCAATGCTCATTCTTCTCAAGTTCCATTTCAAACACCTTCTGTTACATGATATTCCTATTAATGTCCCCACCCAACAAAGATAGTTAACAGAAGCAAGTCATATTCTTGGTGGAACTACAGGTTTTAATGACATGATAGAAGTAGTAAGAAAATCATTGGTGGTTACTTCTACCATAGTCTGTTTATGTCACCTGTTTAGCCTGCAAAGAATCAGACTGTGCTTCAATAATAATTGAATTATTTTAAATGTTAATCTAGTTTTAGCTTTAGTTGTAACTGCTATTTTGATGTAGTATCTTGGGTAAAACATCATGGCTCCTGGCATTTGATATGTAGCTATTGACTTGACTGATACTAGTTTCTCTATATCAATAGGCAAAGATTATTAGAAGAATTTTTCCTTGTCTAGTAGAACCAACAACACAGCTTCACAGTTTTGTCTCAGGTAGATTATTTTATCTGCAATAATATTATCTGCCAATAGTTTCATCCTTTTCACATTCTAAATATCATCACACTACTTATCACTGACTCCATTACTTTGATTAGATTTAATTAGTAGAAAGTAGGGATATCTTAAATATGTTAGTACTAGGGGCCTGGTGCACAAAAATATGTGCACTTGGGAGGCCCCTCAGCCCGATCTGTGCCCTCTCACAGTCTGGGACCCCTCTGGAGATGTCCACCTGCTGGCGTGCCTGGTAAGCCTGGGTGAGGGGCTGAGGGCCAATTTCAGGCTGCCCACAGCCCCTTCAGGTTTTGGATCCCTACTGGGGTACCTGGCCAGCCTGGGTGAGGGGCTGATGGCTGTTTGCAGGCTGGCCAAGCCCCCCAGTGAGGTCCTTCAACCCATTGGGGTGTGGCCAGCATGAGTGATGGACTGAGGGCTATTTTCAGGCTTTCAGGCTGCCCACAGCTCCCATTGACCCAATGTCCCAGCAAGGCTGGCTGGAAGCAGGTTTCTGGAATTTCTTTATCTTCTATAATTGATACACTGTTCTTTTAAGCCGAGGCCTAGGCAGGTAATGTAGCCTTCTGTTGGCTTCAACTCCGAGGCTTCTATAATTGAGACAATGTTGCAAATATGTTGTTGCCTGGAGCCGAGAGAAGCCCAGGTGGGCGGCAAACAGTTTTACTCCTGCTGCAACAGAAGCTGCCTGTTTACTCAGCTCCCTGAGTGCCGGCCTCCATCTTGGCTGGGTTAATTTGCATACAGCAGCTCTGATAAGCTGGTGGGCGTGGCTTAGGCATCCCAAAGAAACGGTCAATTTCAATATTACGCTTTTATTAGATAAGATTAGAGGCCCAGTGAATGAAATTCATGTGTGGGGGGTCCCCTCAGCCTAGCCTGCACACCCTCTAATCCAGGAACCTTTGGGGGATGTCCAACTACTGATTTAGGCCCGATCCTCATCAGTCAGACATTCCTCTCACAATCCTGGACTGCTGGCTCCTAATTGCTCACCTGCCTGCCTGGCTGGTCACCCCTCACTGACCCCTCCCTGATGGCCTGGTCACTGCTAACTGCCCAACCCCCCTTGGCCTGGTCACCCCCAACTGCCTCCCTCTGCTGGCCTGGTCATCCTCAACTGCACCCCCCCTGCCAGCCTGGTCACCCCTAACTGCCCCCACTGCCAAACTGGTTGCATTTCACTGTCCCCCATGACAGCCTTGTTGCTCCACATGGCCAGCTGTTCAGTCGTTTAGTCATTCCTCACTAACCCCCCTGCAAGCCTGGTTGCCTCATGCAGCCTGATTGTTCAGTCATTTGGTCATCCCTCACTAACCCCCTTGCTGGCCTAGTCATAGGCAGCCATCTTGTAAGGGTGTGAGGTGAAATTTGCATATTACCTCTTTATTATATAGAATGATTTATGCTAACAAGAAGAGAGATTAGTGGACCCTGTAGAATCTCTCTCAATCCAGAGGATACTTTTACTACAGTCTGCTAGTTAAATCATTTATAAATAAAGTTTTATTAAAACAGAGTCATCCTAATTTGTTTACATAATATCTCTAGTTATTTTTATACAACAACCGTGGAATTTTGATAAAAATATCTACCACAAGTCCTAAAATAATCATTGTATTTGTCCTTAACAGAAAAAGTTGTTCAACCTTTAAAATAGATGGTAGGGGATAAACATTAAAAAAAAATGTGGATTTGCTACCTAAATGAAATTCCTGATGATTTGGTGATCTGTAACATGCCAAGATATCTCCCATTCCACCTTAAAGTGAAGCAAAGTTCCTATATATTGCAGCACAATGCATGGTAAGTGTGTGTGTGTGTGTGTGTTTTTCTTTGTTTTTTTATGCCACATTTAAATATAAAAATAATATATGGCTAAACCTCTCAGAATAGACTCACAATTTAAAGATATTTTAATTACCACCAAAGGGCATCCACTGAATCAGAGAGACTTATACAATAATCAGATGAACAAATAAAATGCTTTGTGCATGTGAGACATACTCTTTCCCAAAATATCTTAGTGTTTGTTTAATTGGTCCATAAACAAAGTGGCCCTGATAACAGAGAAGAGTCTCTTAATGAGCTCCAGTATGTAGACTTCTCCTCAGCAGCACTGCTCAACTACTGATCTGCCAATAGCAGAATCCAATGTTGAGTCCAGGATATGGAGAACCAGCCCTGCCAGATTGATTAGATTGGACATCTTCCATCATCAAGAGGCAGAGATTTTCCTTCACTGGAATAGACACATTCTGGACATGGTTTTGCCTTCTTTGCTTGTAATACTTTTTCAGGCATCATCATCTGTGGACATACAGAATGCCTATGCATCATCATGATACTATGCAGAACAAAATTTCTAATTAAGAAATTATTTTTACACCAAAGAAAGAAAAGCAAAGAGATTGCTCTCACCAAATTAACTGGTCTTAATGCAAATTCCGTTACAACCATCTGGATGAATGTCTTCAATAAGACTCAGTTATGGCACCTTTCAGGAAACAACACTCTATATAATAAAAGGGAAATATGCAAATTGACCCTAATGGTGGAATGACTGGGAATGACCGGTTGCTATGACATGCACTGACCAACAGAGGGCAAATGCTCAACACAGGAGTTGTCCCCTGGGGGTCAGTGCACTTCCACAGGGGGAGCACTACTCAACCAAAAGTCAGCTCATGGCTGGCCAGCACAGCAGAGGTGGTGGAAGCCTCTCTCACCTCCATGGCAGTGCTAAGAATGTCCAACTAATGGCTTAGGTCCACTCCACAGGAAAGGGCCTAAGCCATTAGTCAGACATCCCCAACTTAGGCATGATCCCACAGGTGCAGGTGGGCTGAGGGATCCCCCAAGTGCACAAATTTTTGTACACCGGGCCCTTCTAGTATGTAATATGCATGTGTGTATTTATATATACATATAGTGTGTGTGTGTGCATATATAAAATTTTATTTTTTCTCTGTGATTCTATTTTTATTGTATGCACAATTTATTGGAAGTTGACTGCACAAGTTATTCTTATTAATTACACCTAAATTTCTCTCAAAGTACTACTGAACATTTGGTTATCTATGTTGAGTAACTAATATACTTTGAGATGGATACAATTATTTTTGAGACTCTGTATTCTTATTTTGGAAAGAAGATGAAATTATACTTGAAAGAGAAATGGCTATGCCTTATTTGGTTTGAATAATGATATATATGGAAGATGAGGAGCTAAAGGTGTGGCCCATACCAGTTATTAATTTAATTTATATTTGCTTGAATTTTATTTTTTCCATGCTTTGTAATACTGAAGCTGGACCATGAACTACTTTTTTTTCATTAGGTTTTGTTCATAGAGTATTAGAATGCCACTGTAAGTCAAAAGCCTTAATTTCCCATAAGGAACCACTCTTTGCACTCCTGATCACTTCTCTCTCCCTTACCCTGATCTAATGTACTTTAAGGAAAGAGATGATTATGGGTAAGCCAAAGACACATTGTCACAATGAGGAGTGAAACTCATGCACACCTGTGTGTGTATTCTGAGTTACTTTGGTGAGACAATGAAATAAAATTTTATGCCTCTATTACACGCAGACACCGATGTTATAATCCTGTCTGGAACCATGGGGTATAGGTGCCCAACTTCAATGGATGGCATGTGGGCAAATTTCATAGTGGAGAAGGCATCAACATGACTCTTTGTGTGAGGTCCTACAGACAAAATCTATACTCTACTGTTGGAGAAAACCTCAAAAGTCCTAGATTCAGAATTGATTCCAAAGAACAGACATGGGGCCTTATTCAAATTTATAAGAGCTTTAATAGGAAGAACTTACACACAGCCAAACCAGCTGCTTACTTCCAGTGGTGGCTGGCAGGAAAGAGATCCATCCCCTTCCAGGACAGGGTACTTTTTTATAGAGGACTAACAGTAAACCACATGGTGGGTAGTCATGTAGACCACCAGAAAGAACCATGCGTTTCTAAGTTAACATATAACATCAGGCAGTTATCCATACTCTACATTCATTAACCTCCTTATTGGGGCCTAATGTTTATCTTTGGGTAGCATTTCAGTTTACTGGGTAGTCAGCTAGCTCCAGGATACAGGGAGTTAAACAGTCAGAGAAGGTAAACAGAGTCCAATATTTCACAGATTCATTTACTGCTGGAGCCATATTTCATCTCTGAGATCCCCTACACTACTATTGCTTCTGTATCTGAGTACATAGTAGAAATTACTGAATTACATGTTTGTACCTCACGGTACCAGAGAGTAGTGTCTTGTTAATGAAGATCTTCATGTAGAGAAGTGTTAATGAGACAAATTTCCTTGGAATGTTTTCTTCAAGTTGGTCAGTCAGAAGTTAGCATGCATATGTCTATCTCTGCAGTGCTAAGATCTCGCTATACAGATGATGACCCATTAGTTGGCAAGTCAGAAGCTTCAGTTCTATCAGCCATAATTGTAATATTATCAAACCTTTACAGAAGAGGTAGGTAATAATGTCTGATACCTGCTCTTCAAATAAATTTTCTTAGGCTATTTGAGGATATATTTGTAATGCTAAACCCTTCTGCCAGTAAAGAAAAAACCCTGCCACAATCCAAATCTGATCACAATTGTTTTTAATTTACTTTTTATTAAATTTATTAGAGTTACATTGATAAATAAAATTACATATGTTTCAGATCTATATAATAAAAAGCCTAAGCAACCATTATGGCAGAACCACCAGAATGACTGATTGCTATGATGCACACTGACCACCAGGGGGCAGACGCTCAATGCAGGAGCTGCGCCCTGGTGGTCAGTGTGCTCTCACAGGGGGAGTGCTGCTCAGCCAGCCGGGCTAACAGCTGGCAAGCACAGTGGCAGTGGCGAGAGCCTCTCCCACCTCCACGGCAGCACTAAGGAGCTGCAAGCTGAGTGGTAAGGAGCAGCGAGCAGGTGGGCAATAAGGAGCAAGGGTCCCAGACTGAGAGAGGGTGAAGGTTGGGCTGAGCTCCCCCTGCCCTGTGCATGAATTTCATGCACTGGGCCTCTAGTTCATATATAATTGTGTTTTTATCACCCCAAGTCAAATCTCCTTCTATTACCATTTATCTCCCCTTTACCCTCTTTACCTCCCTCCCCTCTTTACCTCCCTCCACTCCCTTTCCCTCTGGCAATATCTGTATCTATGAGTCTGAGTCCACTTTGTTAGTTTATCTTCTTCATTAGATACCACATGTAAATGAAATCATATGGTACCTAGAAACAAAACGTGATGGCCCCAGATCCTGCCCCTCTGCCACAAATGGCTGCCAACAACTCAGGATGTCTTTTTCACTCCCATTCTCTTTGCACTTTCTCAATCTTTTCATGGCTGAATGAACATCATTTCGCTGTTCATTTAAACAAGTTAGGGAAATTGGAATAACTACCCTTAGGTAAGTCCTCCAAAACCAAGAACTAGACTCAATCGTTCAACTCATTGGAACTCCAGGTCCTACTAGTCACCTGAGAGTCCCATGTTGGAGGCACTGCTGACTTGTACCTCTTAGCAGATGTATGCAAAATTTGCAAGGCCCCCACAAGTGCAACCAACATACTCTTTCTATAGGCCTCTGGAACTGTGCTTAGGAATTTATTTATTTTCTTTCTAAAAACATGGTGTCATGGACCTTAGAGTAGTAATAAGGGACTTTCAAATGTTTAGGAAACATTTCCAGTAGATCATGGAGCCCTCAGATGAGCCTACATGCCATTCCTTGGTGAACTTCCCTTTGAGAGGTTCTGCTCCTCGGAGTCCTTTGGAGGGTAGCCCAAATTAAGTGCTACGTGAGACAAATAGAAGAGATCTGATCTCAGCCTCTGTTGGCCACATTATTGAGACTAGCCAAGAACAGTTTTCGCTGTTCATGAGAAAATTCAACTAAGTGCTATAGAAACAAATAAATATTACAGGGAGACACTTGGATATATTACATTTCTGCATGTCTTGTGAACAAAGACTAAGTCTTCTTTGTTTTAGACTATCTTTTTTAATATGTTTATGTAATGAACAATCTTGAAAATAGACATAGTGTCTTTTTCAGAGCAAATGACAGGTTTTTTGTTTGTTGTGTGTATGTATGTGTGTGTGTTTTACTCCCCATTATAAAATATTCAGGTTCATAATGCTCAGAGTTTCTCTTCTGCA
Organism: Murina feae; assembly: GCA_004026665.1. Lineage (NCBI taxonomy): Eukaryota > Metazoa > Chordata > Mammalia > Chiroptera > Vespertilionidae > Murina > Murina feae. The sequence continues at coordinate 11,851 of PVJC01019162.1, forward strand.
AGTTAACAAACTGTACAGGCAGCTATCTGGGCTGAGTAATGTTGCCCCTATGGGATGCAGGCTTAAGCAGAATTGAGGCAAATATGCTAATGCTCATGATTTTTGCTGTGCCATCAGTAATAATGTTATTTATCTCTGACCCAGGAGTCTCATCTCTTCAATCAATGCCCATAATGTTGTGGCAAGCTAATACGTTGGTTTGCAAGCAGGGTAAGTAAACATTCAGACCCTTTACAGTTCTTGACATTCTTGTTTTATCTGTATTCTGCTGTGTGTTCTTTTTCTCTTAGATTTTATCACTCAATATATTCTGCTCCTTTGCTTGGTTTTCACTTCCAAAATCTTTTTCTAAAATCCACAGTCTGTTAAAGTAAGACATTGCATTGATTTGGTTCACTGATATATTCTCAGTTCTTAGAAAAATACCTGGCAGATAGTAGGTGATTTATAAATACTGCATTTATTGAATGAATGAATAAACTCTGTACTTCCAAATATAATAATTACTTTTCTGAGCCCTAGCCAGTTTGTCTCAGTGGATTATGTTGGCCCACAGACAGAAGGGCCCCGAGTTTGATTCTGGTCAAAGACATGTACCTGGGTTGCAGGCTCAATTCCTGGCCCTGGCTGGGAAGTGTGCGGGAGGCAACCAATGGCTGTGTCTCTCTAATATCATGTTTCTGTCTCTCTGTCCCTCATCCTCCCTTCCCCTCTCTCTGACAATCAAAGGAAAACTATTCTCAGGTGAGGATTAACAAAAAAATAAACAAACAAACTTTCTGAAAAATAAATATAATGTGTGATTTTTTAATTACCTAACTTTCAAGAGACAATAACCTGACCTATATGCAAATGGGCCAAAATAGGGGGAGAAAGTGTAGCCTAAAAATCTCCATATGATTAAAATTAATTGACCAAAAATAATAATCAGAATAATTTTGAAGCAATTAATACTAAAAGTTTGATGAAGTACTATATACCAAAACTTGCTAGATAAAGCAAATTTACATTAGAGATAAATTAGAGACTCCAATTTTTATAATATATGTTTATGTGTTTAAATACACAAATACATAAATAAACTCGACAATAATCGAAGTAAAACAAAAGTTAGAAATCCCACAAAAGAAAAAAGAGAATCCAAAAACAGTAGCTTCCCCATGTTAAAAATATTACCATAGCAGAATCTTAATGGGAAGACTTGGAGTTATTTTATCAGTGTGTATGATCCAAAGAGTAAGTTTATCTAATTTTGTCAGGGAGAATAAACAAGTCTATATGAGTAAGAAAAATAAGCCGCAATATCCTTCACAGTTTTTACTGGTAATATAAATGATAATTTGATCTTTGATGTGTATTCCAAATCCATCAACCAAAATTATTTTTCTGATTGTTTAGATGAAAGACAGAGGTGTTACTTATTATCATTCTAAGAATCTACAATATCAAATTCAGCAGTGTTTTTCTGAAAAAAAAAGCAAGAATAAACATTAGAACATTTATTAATAAACTGCAGGCCTGGTGCATGGAATCCGTGCACAGGGTGGGGTCTCTCTCAGCTCAGCCTGCACCCTCTCCAATCTGGGATGCTTTGAGGGATGTCTGACTGCTGGTTTAGGCCCAATCTCAGTGATTGGGCCTAAACTGGCAATCAGACATCTCTCTCACAATCCTGGACCACTGGCTCCTAATTGCTCACCTTCCCGCCTGCCTAATCGCCCCTAACTGCCTCCCCTATTGGTCTGGTCGCCCCTAACTGTGCCCTCCCTGCCAGACTGGTTGTTCCTAACTACCCCCCCACGGCCTGGTCACCCCTTACCACTCCCCATGCTGGCCTGGTCCCCCAAACTGCCTCCTCTGCTGGCCTGATCACCCCCAACTGCCCCCTCTGTCAGCCTGGTTGTCCCCGACTTCCCCCCCTGCTGGTCTGGTCACCCTTCACAGCCCCCCTGCTAGCCTGGTCACCCTACTCAGCATGCTTATTCAGTCGTTTGGTCATCCCTCATTAACATGCCTGCTGGCCTGGTTGCCCCCAACTGCCCCTCTGCTGGCCTGGTAGCCCCCAACTATCCTCCTTGCTGGCCTTGTCACTCTTCACAGCTCCCCTGCTGGCTTGGTTGCTCCACACAGCCTGCTGTTCAGTCATTGGTCATCCGTCACTAACTCCCCTGCTGGTCTGGTTGTAGGCAGCCATCTTGTGAGGGTGTTATGGTCAATTTGCATATTACCTTTTTATTATATAGGATTGTACAGCCTTAGTTGAATAAATATAAAACATGACGGTAAAAATCAAAATAAAAAATGACTAATGATCAAATGTATACATGATTTTTAAATATATTCTATCTATGGTTGGGAATTGTGTATGCAAAGGTTCAACTTTAATTATATGTGGGATTTTACTGTGCAGAGAGGACAGCATTCTCAACTCCATATTGTTGAAGGATCAACTGTAAACACATCTTAGAAAACTAGAAATAGAATACTGTCTTAGCTTACTGAAGGGAACCTGAAAAAATCAAGTACTAATATGGTCCACAGTGGTCAAACTTCACAAACATTCCCATTCAACTTAGTGGAACAAAAACAACTATATTCCAATCATTTCACATTACAATGGGAGTCTTAGCTAATTTAACAAAATAAGAAATGAGGAATTGGGATCACAAATATTAACATGAAAGAAATGAAAACATCACTTACAGAACATATAATTGTTTAAAAAGTATTTAAAATAATTTGATCGATAGAGAATAAAGATACAAAATTAATATATTTTAAATATGTAAAATTGCAATAACTAATTAAATGATAAAATGTAATACATTTTTTATCAACAACTGGAGACCCAGTGCACAAATTCATACACAGGGCAAGTGTGTCCCTCAGCCCAGCCTGCACCGTTTCCAATCTGGAACCCCTTGTGGGATCGGGCCTAAATGGGCAGTTGGACATCCCTCTCACAATCCAGGACTACTGGCTCTCAACTGCTTGCCTGGCTACCTGCCTGATTGCCCCTAACTGCTTCTGCTTGCCTGCCTGAATGATGTCTAACCACTCCGCTGCTGGCCTTATCAACACCTAACTTCTCCCCTTCCAGCCCAATTGCCCCCAACTACCCTCCCCTGCTGGCCTGATCACCCACAGCTGCCCTCCCTTGCTGGACATCTTGTGGCAGCCATCTTATATCTGCATGAAGGAAGCCATCTTGTGTGTTGGAGTGATGGTCAATTTGCATATTACCACTTTATTATACAGGATAGCTATAGATCCTCAGGGAGAAATCAAATTAAGATACATTGACAAAGAAATTAAAAATATTACCTTTTTTAAAAGCTGACTACAAAGTGATATTAACAATGTTAATAAATGATATTATTCAAAATTATGAACAGAATAATGTATGATTTTTAAAAATTCAGTGAAAAACCCAATACTACTTTTTTCACAACACATTGAAAGTAAGTGTTTATTATATCAACATTAGTAAAGAATATAAAAGCCCAAGAGAAACAAGATCATTACTAAGTTTAAAAAACTGTGGAGAATTTTCCCATCTAATACTAATATATTGTAATGCTATTTTTCTTTGAATACTGCTTTAAGAAAATAACAAATTTCATGTTTGAAAACCCTCTTACAATGAAAGCCCAGTAATCTGGTCTAATACAACAGTAATATGCAAATTAACCATCACTCCAAGACACCTAAGCCATGTGCCCAGCCAAGCCACGCCCCCCAGCCAATCAGAGTGGCTGTATGAAAATTAACCCAGCCAAGATGAAGGTAGGCAGCCATGGAGCTAGAGCAAACAAGAGGCTTCCGTTGCAACTGCCTGCCTAGGCCAGCTGGGCCTCTGCTCAAAACAACAACGTTTCAATTATAGAAGCCACAGAGATGAAGAAAATAGGAGGCTTCATTGCCTGCCTAGGCCTCCACTTAAGGCAACAACGTTTCAATTATAGAAGATAAATAAACCCCAGAAACCTGATTCCAGCAGCCTCTCTGGGACATTGGGTCAATGGGAGCTGTGGGCAACCTGAACATGGCCCTCACTCCCTCACCCAGGCTGGCCAGACATGCCAGCAAGTGGACATCCCCTGAGGGGTCCCAGACTGTGAGAGGACACAGGCCGGGCTGAGGGAACCCTCGTGTGCACAAATTTTTGTGCACCCGGCCCCTAGTACTGTCATAAGATAAATGTTGAACAAGGCAAATATCCTTTAAGGTACATATCAAAAGAAATTAGAATGTAAGAGGAATCTACGAATACCTGATAGAATGCAGTGACTGAACTCAGTGTTAACAAGCATTGGGAACATGATTTGTGTAAAGTAGTTAAAGTAGACCATTGCTTCTACATATCTAAATGATGGAGAAAGTAAATCACCTAGCCCAAATCAGGGGAAGAATAAAGACTTAAAAACCCAGGTAGGTTGAAAGTCACATTTTTATAGGAGAAGTAAACTTGGAGATAAAAGAAACCACACATTTTTAAAGGAAAACTGAAACAAACTGGCAACTGTCACTGTACCAGTTTGTATAAATATATGTATTTAATATACTATATATTTATTTCCATTTATCATAGATTTGTATTATATACTAGAGGCCTGGAGCATGAATTCATGCACCAGTGGGGTCTCTCGGCCTGGCCTGTGAGATCGGGCTGAAACTGGCTCGCCGATATCCCCCAAGGGGACCTAGTTGTGAAAGAGCACAGGTAAGGCCGAAGGACCCCACCAGTGCACCATCAAGGCCTGGGAGGGATGCAGGATGCTGGCCAGTCAGGGAGGGACCACAGGAGGGCTCCAGGGCCTGTTTGGCCCATCTTACACAGTCCTGATCTGCCCGAACCCAGCAGCAAGATAACCTACCAGTCGAGGTGTCTACCCTTTGGTGGTCAGTGTATGTCATAACAACTGATCAACTGGTTGACTATCTAACACCCTGGTGGTCAGTGCACATCATAGCAAGCAGTTCAGTGACCTTAGCATATCATTAGCATATTATACTTTGATTGGTTGAATGGCAGATTGGTAGACCAGACACTTAGCATATTAGGCATTTGTTATATAGGATATATAGAGAAAGAGACATGTGGGCACAATCCAGTGGGAAGGTGGAAACAGTGCTCTGGATACCACACACTAGGATTTCTATGTAAAAAATATTTCCCTTTATGCCATGGGAAAAGTTTTTATTTTTCAGTCTCTCAAGAGTTAGCATGTCATTAGCATATTATGCTTTCATTGATTGATCAGACAATCAGACACTTAGTATATTAGGCTTTTATTATATAGGATTTTATTAGTTAATATCCTATCTAATAAAAGAGAAACATGCAAATTGACTACACCTCTGTTCTGCCCATAAGCCATGTCCACCAGCCAATCAGAGCAACTATGCAAATTAACCCAACCAAGATGGCTACTTGTGGCCATGAAACTGGAGTGAGCTTGCTATCTGTCCTGGCTGACTGTGGCCTCTGCTCACAGCTACAAAGTTTCAATTATAGAAGACTAATAAATCCCAGATACTTGATTCCAGCTGGCCTGGCCTCTGCTCACAGAGGCACTGAAAAACAACAACAACAAAAAGACAAAAAGGAGGGGCTGGGAGCTTGGGTCTCTGGAGGGCTTGGCCAGCCTCCAAACAGCCATCAGCCCCTCATCTATTCTGGCTAGACACCCCAGTAGGACCCCCCTGCAACCTGAAGGAATAGTAGGCAGACTGAAAACAGCCCTTAGCCCCTTACCCAGGCTGGCCATGCCCCCATGGAGTAAGAGTCCCCATTGAGGGATGTGGCCAGCCTACAAACAACCATCAGCCTCTCATGTAGGCTGGCTACACCCCAATGAAGTGAGGATTCCCACTGGGGGTATGGCCAGCCTGCAAACAGCCATCATCCTCTCACCCAGGCTGGCCATGCTCCCATGAAGTAATATAGTCCCCATTTGGGAGCATGGCCAGCCTGCAAACAGCCATCAGTCCCTCACCCAGGCTGGCCAGGTGAACAGTTAGAATCCAGCAGTCCTGGATTGTGAGAGGGATGGCCAACTACCAGTTTAGGCCCGATCCCTGTAAACTGATAGTAAGACATTCTTCGAGGGGTCCCAGATTGGAGAGGGTGCAGACTGGGCAGAGGAACACCCCCACCCCTCCGTGCATGAATTTATATTTATATAAAATATAGCATTTTGTATAATATACAATATGTAATTATATTCATTATATATTTAACATAAATATGTATGCTAAGAAGAGTCTATTTTCCACACTCACATTGATGATTCACAATTCTAGTACTGCCTCCATGATTTTTTAAAATTCTATTTGCATTCTTGTTGTGATAGCAGAAGAAAATACCATTTTTCTCCCCTCAATACAGCTTTTCTCAATAGAGTCTATGTTACCCTGTGCATAGGACTTTATGTGACCCTGAGAAATTATTGTAAGGAAGAGAAAATGATCTTTCAACTATAACTGGATATTTATCACATTTGAGAATATGACTTTTGTTTTGCAAAAAATTATATATACATGTATTTGTTATTCAGAAGAGTGTTCACACTAATTTTTAGTTTCTTAGTAATAACAGATCAATGAAAAAAATTAAACGTATATGACTAAGAGAAAATGTTCAATTCGTGGTGGTTTGTAATTGATCTGTCTTGTTCATGTTATGTCAAACTCTGTGAGTATCCAAGTTAAAAGGTCCTTCCCTCATTGGACAGAAGTACAAGTACCATGATACTTGGTGTCATTCTTTTCCCCATTGGCATTCTCTGCTAAAATGTTTATGAGTGTACTTACTGGATATATAAAAAATTACCATAAAATACATTATTTAAGGTAGTAGCATTTTAATTTGTAACTTGTTATCCTATATAATATAGAGGTAATATGCAAATTGACTATCACTCCCTCACACAAAATGGTCGCTCCCATGTGGGCACAAGATGGCTGCCACAAGATGGCCAGCAGGGGAGGGCAGTTGGGGTTGATAAGCTGGCAGGGGAGTGGTTATGGGGGGATCAGGCAGGCAGGCATGTGAGCGGTTAGGAGCCAGCAGTCCCAGATCATCCCTCTCATTGTGAGAGGGATCATCCTCCCTGGGGGTCGAAGATTGGAGAGGGTGCAGCCTGGACTGCGGGACACCTCCCACCCAGGGCATGAATTTTGTGCACTGGGCCTCTAGTGGAAAATCTATATAATAAAAAGGTAATATGCAAATGGATCCTAACAGCAGAACGACTGGTAATAGCTAGTCACCATGACACACACTGACCATCAGGAAGCAGATGTGCAATTCAGGAGCTGCCCCTGGTGGTCAGTACACTCCCACGGGGGGAGCTCTGCTCAGCTACAAGCCAGGCTGATGTCTGGAAGTACAGTGGCAGTAGTGGGAGCCTCTCCCACCTCCTCAACAGTGCTAAGGATGTCTGAATGCAGCTTAGGCCTGCTCCCCGCTGGCAAGTGGACATCCCCCAACAGTTCCAGGGCTGCCAGAGGGATGTCTAACTGCCAGCTTAGGCCTGATTCCCCAGGGAGTGAGCCTAAGTCATCATGTGGACAGCCCCTAAGGGATCCCAGACTGGGAGAGGGCACAGACCAGGCTGAGGTACGCCCCTGAGTGCACAAATTTTTGTGCACCAGGCCTCTGATCCTATCTAATAAAAGAGTAATATGCAAATTAACCATCATTCCGGGGCCAAAATGGTGGTGCCCAGTCCTCTCACCCCCACCGCTGGAGTGTTTTCGGATCTGCCCACTCGTCTCAATTGCAGATGGGTAAGGAGTAAGAAGTCCCTGAATGCGAGAGTCCTGGACTGCGAGAGGGATGTAAGGTCATGGTGAGGATCACCCCAGGAACCCTGGCTTTAGGGGGCTGGGGCCCAGCAGCATGGGCTTCAGATGCCCAGGAGCCGTGTTTGGTTTTGTAGTTCTTGGCAGCAGTGTACAGCGTCTCGGCTCCGGTGGACAGCAGTGGCAGTTTCCCTGCCCAGAGCAGTGGACCCACGCGCCCACATGCACCGCCCTTCTGGGGCCCAGAGTGGCCTTAGCCCTGTCCAGCCCAGGCCCCAGGTGGCAGCTTCTCCTTCGCACTGGGTGCACCACTGCTGTGCCTAGAGAGGCAGCCGGGCACGGCCAGGGTCCCAGGCAAGGGTGGCGCCTTACCAGCCAGGGTGGGCGAAAGCGGGGTGGTGGGTGCCGGGGATCTGTCAGAGGGGCCAACGGCCGGGCCTGACCAGGTGCCGCAGGCTGGCCGTGCAGGTCCTAGAGGAATGGCCTGGAGGGTGAGGGAGTGCAGTGGGTGCAGCCACCTCTGCTCAGCCAGCGGGTGGAGGTGGTGGTGGCGATTGTGCTGGCCAGGCTGTGCCGGCTGCAGATCCATTGGCCGGGGCCCAGACCACAAGCAGCAGCTAGGGTGACAGATGCTCCAGGTGGTGGCAGCTCGGGGCTGGCTCATCACCGTCCTCAGCCCCACCCAGTCTGCGCCCTGTGCTCTGCACTGCCACCCTGCTCACCCCTGGCCCAAGGATCCTGCGGAACTCCCCACCGTCTCGCTCTCTCCTTGCTGAGGTCTTGCTGAGGTCACTGCACTCCAGGCTAGTGGCTGAGCCTCTGTATCCTCGCACACCTCACTCCGCCACCCAGGCGCTGGGCTCGTGCCCTCCCGCTCAGGCCCACATCTGCTCCCAACAGCGAGAAACTGCATGTGCACTCCCCAGCCTCCTGTCACCCTGCCCCACCCCACGCTCACATCATGCCTGCAGCCAGCTGGCAGGGGGGTGGGGGCAGGAAAGCTGGGGCCTTGCTCTCCGAGTCTGGAGCAGGGGCTGCGCTTCCCCCAGCCCTGTCAGCCCTGGGACCCCACTTGCTTTCTCCAGTTCTCTCCACCCACAGAACATCTCCTTTATCAATTAAGATCTAATTAAAGTACCACTCCCTCAATGAAACTCTATGCCCTTGCACCCCTATCTCTCCCATACACCCTCCCAGCAGAACACTAATTCTGAATGACACAATCTGTCTTTATGAGTCCTGAGGCCAGTAAGCTGAGTACAACCAAAGAAAATCACAGACTCTGGCAAAATTACAAGGGAGGACAGGAACCTCACAGGGCAATAGGAGACGTGAAGTGGGGGGTGCCGGAAGTCCGGGAGGCATGGGTGGGACCCCTGTGGAGTGAGCCTTCCAGTGCTTCTTTCCCTCGGTTGACCAATGTCTGCATTTTTTTTTCTGCCGAGGAGTCCCAGACTGCGAGAAGGCACAGGCCAGGCTAAGGGATCCCCCCCCCCCCAAGTGCACAAATTTTTGTGCACCAGGCCTCTAGTAAAATAATAAAAGCCTATTATTTGCATTTTCTATACCTTTTCCTGTTCAAACTAAAACCTCATTGTACTCTTAATTATTTTTTACTGTTTACATAACTAATTTACTGTCTGAGGCAGAAGGCAAGACACATGCAAAGTCTTCACTGCGTTAAGGTCAAGCAATCAATTTCTTATCCCAAAAGACAAACCTAATAGTACAGAGGATTACCACTAAATACAAGCAGCTGCTTTTGTAAGACTGGAGCTTTCCTAGGGAATCCTGAAATAATGGAGTGGGTAGGAAACAGAATCCCATATATCTCTATCTTTGAATTCTTAAAAGCTGCATAGGTGTTTTTTTTAACTACAGATAAAATGAGGATTAATGTTGCTTTGATTCAAGTAATTGCTATTAAACATAAATGCATTTGAGGTGAAACACAGGTAGTTATGGAAAAAAGAATATTCTCTTTGCTTTGAATACCATTTGAGATTTTTATCCTTAATAAATTTAACCCTAATTTTTTAACATAAGAATTTCAAAAATTGAGCTGCTGGAAACCATTTAATATAATTATTAACTTTTATATTTGCTATCTCTAAATCAAGAGCTAACAGACTTTGATCTATATTATTTAATAGAACTGATAACACCATCATGTATTATTTCCTTTACATATGTTTATACAATGTTGTAACACTCTGTAAAGGCTGATTAAATAGAAATAATTCCTAAATTTAATTAATGCTATAGATCAGTTTTACTTCATGAGAAAACACGTATGCAAGTTTATTCTTCTCTAATTGCTTTATCTTAAAATCTATTGATGCAATGCAACTCATTAATATTTTAAATCCTCTTTAGTTTAATTCTAGGCATGATGCGTACAAGCAAATTATACAAGTCTTTGCCTAGAATATAAACAAAGAAATCAGTTACCTCAATATTTAATTTATTTCTTTGCATATTTAGCCATTTTATTTGATATCTCAGCAACATTCAAACCAACTAAATGAACATTTCGTTTGAAATGTTATCTTGAATTAATTTCCTTCATATTATAAATTTCTTCTCAGTTTTCTTTCATAGCTATATCCTTTTAACCCAATATGTCAATACTGGAATTCTTCAAGACTGTCTTAGATTCTCTTGGTTTCTCATGTTCAGTATATCTTCAAGTGGATTAATTTATTTACATGTCTTTTAAACCATCTGGCTTATTTCTTAAATTATATTTTCATCTATAAAAATCTATACCCCTCTACTTAACTGTATTTTTTGATAACTCAAGTTGTACATATGCTTCTTAGCCATTTCAAAATTAATGTGTTAAGAACTGAATGCCTAATTCACATCTCGTCCTACCACTTTCCTCTTCCTACTCCACACCTAGCCCTCTACCTATCTAGTGAAGCAATTTATTCCACCTGGGTTCTCCGTTTCAATAAGTCTTATTTCATTTGACGTGTTGGTTCACCCTAAAAGCTAAAGATTGTCTTTGACATAATGTTATCTGCCCTTTCCTCTTTATTGGATCTTTAATATATCACCAGATTGTGTACATCTAACATCGAAGACGCATCCTAACTAATAAAAGCAAAATATTAAAATTAACCATTTCTTCGAGACGCTTAAGACACGTCCACCAGCCAATCAGAGTGGCTGTATGCAAATTAGCCTAGCCAAGATGGCGGAGGCCGCAGCCCCAGTGTGCGGCTTCTCCTGGGCTGCGGCCTCCGCCATCTTGGGAGCCTCTGTCCTGGGAAGGCATCCGGCTTGCTGGCTGATGCCTTCCCAGGCAGAAGCCTCAGGGGCAGGACCAGCCGGCCGGCCCCCTCGGCCCCCTCCTGGGAGGCCATGGGGTGTGGGATGGCCAGCACCACCCAATTGCTTCCCAGGCGGATGGGCCAGAGGGTCAGTGGGAGCTGTGGCCATCCTGAAAACTGCCCTCAGACCCTCAGCCAGGCTTGCCACAACCCATGGGGTGAGGGTCTCCACTGGGGAGCTTGGCCAGCCTGCAAACAGACATTGGCCCTTCACCCAGGCTGGCCAGGCTCACCAGCAGGTGGACATCCCCAGAGGGGTCCCAGACTGTGAGAGGGCACAGGCCGGGCTGAGGGACCCCCCCCCCAACCAGTGCACAAAACTTTGTGCACCAGGCCCCTAGTTTACATATATTCACTATTCCCCATAACACTCACCATCCATCTAGCCATCCATCCACCCCCATGTAGGTAGCTATGATCTTTGTAGCCATTTGTTTAGATACTTCATTAACTTAAGCATCATGTTAGGTAAGATGTTTACTAGTACCTATTAGTTTTGTTTATCATTTGTTCCCAGAGTCTTTCAATGCAGAAGGATAGTCATTGTATATTAAGTATTTTTGTTAAGTGAGTGAAAAATTGAAAAAAATTTTGATGGATGCTTAAATGGATGAGCAAATTCATTATATATACATGCAAATGAATTGTCAAATTTCATAATTCCCAATACATTTATACTTTCTAGTAATTATACTCATTAAGTTTTCAAAATCTGGATCAACAGCAAAAATTTAACATATTCAACATCAACATAATATTTGATTCCAAGAAATGTTTGCAAAGAACATTATTAAAAAAACATCACACTATTAAAAATATAACAAAATGGCATATAAAAGGATAATACTACCTTATATAATAAACATACTACCTTATATAATAAACAAATTTAGTTTAACATAAATTTGTGAACATGATAGTCTCATGTATTGCTAATAAAACTATAATATCCAGTTAATGTTGCACTATTTCCTGAAAATTTATTATTACCTAGAGGAAGTAATTAGTTTTCCAAATAACTTCAGAAGTGAAACTTTCAGCTTTCATCTTCACATAACTATTGGGCAAACATTTTGCAGTAAAACAGAGTCAGAGAAAAATGCACAAATGAGTATGTACAGTCATCTAAAGTTTTAAAATATTTTTAAAAGTTGTCATACATTTGTAGTTAGCAAAATTTATTATCACTGAAAATACTAGTGATCCTCTACACTTACAGTAAGGTTCTATTATCATTTAAAGTGTAGGTTTATCCACATTTTAATAAATGCTTATTGATTTAATCGTTATTAATAACAAATAAGTTCTAAGTACCCACTCACCTATTCAAACGTATTTTCAGTGTTTACTAAGCCAGCAGGAGACTTTGAAGATGTTTTGCCTCTCTCCTTAGAGCAGCTGCTTCTGCACAAGTTGATAGCAGAGAACTATCAAATATGCCTTACAAAACATTAGGAATGCAAACAGGACCATGCAAGTAAACTGTCTATGGCATGAGTCCCATTGAAAGGTGAAAAAGAGTAAGCATTTAATAATAGAATATGATATTTTATCATTATTATTTTGTCATGTTATCATAGAAAAATGTGTATTAATTCAAATTCAACAAGGAAGTAATGAAAAAAATAAAGGGATTAGATGTACTAATTGATACAAAATGGTCATGGGATTATAAAGCACAAAGAATAAAATCAACAATAGTTTAGTAACTATGAATGATGTCAGGTGGGTGCCTGAAATATCAGAGGGGACACCGTCAGGTATCTCGTTGTCTAATTGCTGTGCTGTACACCTAAAACTAATACAACGTAAGTTTGAAAGTAAACTGTAATTGAAAAGCAAAATAAATTAATAAAATTTTAAAAAGTTAATTTATAAACACTACATAAACAAGTTGCTGTCCCACCTATAGGGTATATTTCTTAAAGGTTTCTTTATGCTGACATCTATCTCACTAATAGAATTAATAGAAACCAAGGAAAGGAGATGGGTGTGTCCCATCACACTATTAAAACTATCAATTGATTGAAGAAAAGATTGCTTTTGCTGCTACCATCTTCAGAGTTTGGTGGGTGCTAGTAATGGAAAGATGAATGCTCTTCTGAGAGACGTCACATTTCTGATAAAATAGAAGCTGAGACTGTCATCCATGCATTTTGGAGTCCACATCCAGTAAGCACATAGCAGAGAAAGTTGTGTATTAACTCTACTAGGAAAAAAAAATTGGCACATTTCTTCACAATAGGGACAAGGAAGATTTTTTTCTTAGTTAATATGACTCACTATGTGCTTTTTAATTCTTCCTGCCCAATAATCTCAATAGGATGCAACTCAACAAAGATAACGCTCCCAAGAACACAAATGTTGGGCTGAAGATTTGGGTTGCTCCACTAGGTAAAGACTTTGTCTAGCTGAGGTAAAGGAAATACAGGGGATGTAGGAAGTGATTACAATATTGAACTTTATAACTAAATATAAAAGAAAGGAGTATGTCAGTATTATTTATGCTAACACATTATTTAATTTTATAAAATCCCTCCCACTACCTTATATGAAAAACCCTGAAAAGAATATTTTAGGTTTCAGGTAAAAGTATGATCGAAATAACATCACCTATGATTCCACAATGCAGGGTGAGAAACTGTACTGGGAAGACAATATTTCACCACAATAAATAAAAAGGAGGAGATGTTGAGGGTAAAAAGCGTTGAGGTTGTGAGCTATCATTCCCTTGCCTAACCAAATTAACTGTCCACCTTGCTATATGTTGCTCAGTGACACAAGATTATTCAATATATTCAATTTGACTCCATTGCCTCCTTGCTTCCAAATGGTTTAAAACAACATGTAACACAGAAGGTCAAGTAGGATTTCAGAGGGAGGGCAGGGAGGGGATTTGTGTTACTACTTTTTCCTGTTTCCTTTCTTTGGGTTCACATTGGTTCATTAGATAATTTTCCCCATCTTCCTCTCTTTCTTGGTTTCATAAACCTTGGTTTCATCCCCTCCTTGCCCTTTCAGGCTTCATCATGGTATTAGAAGTTCCTCCATTCACCATCTCTCCATACTGTTACTGGTTCCTGTAGTTTCTCTATACTTGTCTGTAAACTGTTTGTTTTCCCCTTTGTCTATGAACTTTGAGAGCTCTGTGTTTTTGTCCAAGACATTAAGCTTGCTGGGTTGAGTTTGTCTCTTTATAAAATGATAAAATGGATTATTTTGATTCCTAAATTGAGAAAGCTAGAGTCATTAAATATTGTTTTGTCTATTTTTTTGCCAGCAGTTAATTAAGGGTTGAAAAATCTGTAGGACCTCAATATATATCAAATACATATTTTTAAAGTCATATAATTTGGCTGTATCCTTTTGTAAAAATGCCAAGTTTGACAAATGCATCTGTGAGTTTTCTCCTATGGTGCACTAATCAGTGTTAAAATATATAGTGTATTCAAATGAGCAAACTATTTTTATTATAATGCTGATGAATTTAAATTTATAGCCAACAACCATGTCATGACCATAATGACCAGAGACCAGAATACCCTGGCCCCCCTGGCCCCTCACCCAGGCTGGCCCTGCCCCTAGTGGGGACCCACCCCAATCAGGGGCATGGCTGGCTTGCAAAATACCCATGACCCTTTGCCCAGGTGGCCCCGCCCCCCAGTGGGGATCTCCCCACCCAGATTCTAGGTCCCCATCAGGGAAGGCCGGCTCATTTCCACTTGTGCACCAGGCCTCTATTCCTATATAATAAAAGAGTAATATGGAAATTTACCCTAAAGGCAGATCGACCAGAACAACCACTGGACCAATCATTATGAGGCTCATTGACCATCTCTCAGTCCCTTTCCCCAGCTGGAAGATCCTATCACCTGATGATGAACAGGGAACTGGGGATGAGTGGTGGTGGATGTGGGCGATGCCAGGTCAAGGACCCCACCACACGTAGAGAGCAACCCACAGTGGTGGGGGGAGAGGTGGAGCCGGAGAGCAGGCAGAGATAGCCGACCTCTCAGTCCCTTCCCCAGGCTCTCAGGCACTAATCACCTGATGGCGAAAGAGGAACTGGGTTGAGTGGTGGCAGTGGGTAGGGCCAGGTGTGGGCGCCAGGGAAGATGGCCCTGATCACAGGCCAGGCCTAGGGATAATACCCACATATGAATTTCATGAGCTGGGCCTCTAGTTTTGTAATAAGTTGCATACAGAAATTTTTTATGATTTGTTCAGTATTTTAAATGTGGAAATCATTGTTATTAACTTACTATAGGTCCCTAGAGTTATGTATTATATCTATGCTTTCATTTTACCTTCAGACTTTACACTATCATTAATATACCAGACCTCATTGTGGTACTTTTGTAATTAGCCATATTATCCTATGTAATAAAAGGCTAATATGAAAATTGTTTCCTTGACCGGGAGTTCAACTGGGAGTTCGATCATGGGGTGGGGCTTGCCCACCAACCACCTGCAGCCCCTCCACCTGGCCAGCCTGGCCTGATTGGCCCCAATCAAGGTAGGCCTGCCAGATCCCACCTGTGCACAAATTTGTGCACTGAGCCTCTAGTTAATTAATAGCAGGAATGGAGAAAAGGGAAGCTGCAATTTAGATGCCTGTCCAATAAAATCTAAATGACATAGAGAGGGTATTTTCCTGACAGTCATACCTAGAACAGGGCTTTGGCCAGAGTAGGAGTGTAGGCTTGGCCACAGTATGCATAGGAAGATTTGATATTTAAACTCCTAAAAAAAGGTAGTTCTTTCCCTTGGCACTCTTGCTTTCTTGGGATTCTTATTGCAGGAGCCATGCTCTCACACTCTGCACTCACCAGTATGACCCACAACCACGTGGACCCCACATACAATGGAATGATGGACTATAAGTAGCCTGATGCTCTGTCAGACTCAGCGCCACCATGGCACAGAAACTCTGGACGCTGGCTTTGCTTTCAGCTCTGCTGAACCCCAACTGCATCTTTTCCAGAACTGGTAAAAGGAAATTGGACTTTTAAAACTGAGGGATATAACTTCACCCATGTGAGTCTTAGAAAAATTTTTAGTCAAGATATGGTAAAAAACCTCAGTACCACAAGAAACAGAGAAATTCCATCTGTTCAATTCTCCAATAACACTTGCATGTGTCATTTTATCAAAGATTATTAAAAAGAGTCCTTAAAAGAGATTAAAAAGAAAATAGAAGTAAATATAATTTGTAGAATCAACACATTATTTTTTATTAAAGCTCATTCAATAGCAGAATAATTTAGTTATATGTATTATCTATATTTAAGTTGCCTTTTCAATCTACTAATTACTTATTTGCTGTGTTGAGTGAATTGAGTATATCTCAAAGACAAACAGAGAATCAAAAAGTAAGTCCCCCAATTTTAAATTCTCTTTTATTTCATTTTTATTTTTATTTATTTTTATTTTTTCCGCAGGTGAGCACACATGTTGGGGTCCGGGGTCAGCAGTGGGGACGGGCTACCCAGTTTCAGGGCTCACACAGGGTCTCCCCAGGCCCGCAGCCTAGTCTCTAGGCCAGCAGGCCCCGCCCTATGCAGAGCACTGCCCCATGACCACAGTCCCAGAGAACAGGGACACCCCAGTGGCTGTGGGAGTGGCAGGCTCATGGGTGCCATGGCAGGGGACCCTGTGAGCTGGAGGCCCGGCTGGGGCAGTCAGTTGGGGGAAGTGGCCCAGTGGGCAGGGGGCTGGGGACTCGGGGAGGCTGAGGCTCAGGGGAGGGCCAGAGGAGTTGTTGCAGTAGAAGATGGAGATGGTGACATTCCCCGAATCTTCCTCATCATCTAGGTCCCCCAGGCACCTCCGGAACTCCAAGCCCAGACAGGCAGCGTAGGGCAGGGTGAGCCTGTCATAGAGGCCCAGGGCCCCCTGGAGGGCCAGCAGAGTGAGCGGAGTACCTCCCATTTTGAGGAGCAGCCCCAGGCGCTCAACCCAAGAGAAGTTAGCAAGGATGGCGTCCAGCAGGATCTCCCCTGTCAGCTGGGCCTTCTCTGCTGCCCGGGGTGGGCCCACATGGGCCCCCATGTCCAAAGCGAGATCTGGGCCAGTGTCTGCAGGACATCCAGGGGGGCCCAGGCCGGGAGGGGGAGATCGTGGGCTCGCTGGCACATTATCGTGTCCAGAACCTTCACTGCCCTGGGGAGCAGCGTCCCAACCTGGGACAGCCCCGTGCAGTTGTCCAGGTGAGGCAGAAAGGCCGTGCAGCCCTCCAGCGCTGGGACTCGGTGGTCTCCGTGGCCTCCCGCAGCGGCTCCTCCTCGGTGACAGGCGCCCCGTGCACAGGGTGGTCCTCCAGGCGGCCTCGAGAGGAGCCCCGCGAGGTTGGCCTGAGCGCTCTCCAGTGTCCGGTCAAAGTCTGTGCTGAGAACATACACCTCCTCCCGCTGTCGGGGCTCAGAAAGGCCTCGCAGCGACTCCTCGGGAAGCAAGTGCCCTGGCTCCAGCTGCTGGCGGACCCCCTCTGAGCTCAGCTGGCCCAGGCCCCGCGGCCACAGGGTAGTCAGGGCCTCCTTGTGCGGGTCGGTGGGGTAAGAGACCAGCGGGGCCCGGTCACCTGGCAGAACACCACAGCCACGAACACCAGGGGTCCTTCTGCCAGGGCCTGGGGCAGGAGCAGCAGCAGGAGCAGGGAGGGTCCCAGGGCGAGACCCTGAAACCCTGACCGGCCATGTCCTCACAGCCAGACGCTGAGCTCAGTCGGCCATCTGTGCCCATTACTGCCCAGCACCGCAGGGGAGCAGGTCTGAGCACGCTCCCCAGCAGCCGGCTCCCCCGGGCCTTTGCCAGCCTCGGGTTACCCCGTGGACTAATCCATTTCATCGTTACACAATCCTAGGAGGTGCTAGTATGATTATCCCTATCCCCGTTGTGCAGATGGGGAAACTGAGGCATGGGAGGGTTAAGTAATTCGACTGAAGGAATACAACTGAGTGGCAGGCAAAGCTGGGATTTGAACCCAGGTGCCCATAAGCTGGGCCCAGGAGCAAGGAGACCTCCACTCCCACCCCACATCCCAGACTCATAGTCTCTGCTCTGCGCTTGGGTTCTGCACCCCAGTCTGATCTTCCTGTCTCACCGCCATATGTTGAGGGTCTCTGAGACTTCGCGGAGATTCTGCCTTTGTGGGGAGCCGGCAGGCCATGGCATACTCAGCCCCAGGGCACCTTAGTTGCCACATCAGTTCAGCCTGTTCAGTGACCCTGAGTGGGGGCGATGAAAGGCTTAGAAAAGGCAGAGAGGAGAATGAAAGCTGGCTCTTGGTGGGATGATGCCCTTCTGATGGGCAGCACCCTAAATTCTCTCTTTTAACCTTAAGTTTATTTCAACATTATTCTTTACAAGTCCAATATTAAATTTTAAACCATTAATTATTAGCATGAACTCATTATAGCATTTTATATATGCTTATAAATATTCTAAATTTAATACATATAAAGTATGCGATTTTAACACAATAGCTATAATTTCTAATAAATATGTTACTATTTATGTTTATACTAGGGGC
>PVJC01019163.1:0-30518 GCA_004026665.1 Murina feae
TGGGTGGTTGAAGACTTGACTCTGGGTTCCATGGTGAACCCCAGACTCTGACAGGAGGAAGATTTTCATATATGTTTTACTAATTTTCTTTAATCTCTGACACTTCTATTAAAGAGAAAGGGCAAATAGCAATATTAAAATATTTCCTCTAATTAATCCCCTTTTAATGTGCACGAGTTTTGTGCACTGGGCCACTAGTACTTTTATAAACAATATTGAGGAATTTATATTTTTCTCCCTACCTTATCCATCTGGAATTTGGAAATATTTATAAGTAAATATTAAGTATTCTCATGGACATATGTTTGCATAAATTCAATAATGATCTGATTACTTCATAACAGGAGATAAAGTCAGTTTTTAAGTGTGGTGTTCTTAAACAAGATCTTGACTGGAATGTCATGTCTGAGAGAGACATGCCAGGACTCTGGATGTCACCATAAAACTCTAAGGAATGAAGATTGACTTTGAAGCTGATAAGCCCTTAGGAGGAAGAGCCTGGTGCCTGCGTGGTCATGTAGTCCATGTAGTCTTCCCAGGTAGGAAATGAAGGTTGCTTTCCTGAAAGATAGCAAGGAGGAACCTCAAGATACCTGTGGGGACCCCCAAAACTTGAGGAATTTACCCAAACCTAAAAGCATTGCAGGCAAAGTCTGATGACAGTCTGAGTGGCTTGGCTTCTTTGCCCTGAGAGGAAACTTTCTTGTGAGATTTTGGCAAATAAGATTTAAAAAGCCTATATGATCAATTGCTATTCCTGTTGTGTTTATGCAAATAATCAGGCCAAACTGGAACTCAACTTAATACAGTGAATAAATTAGTCTTGATTTGGCTCTTTGATGAAAATGAGGGTTAACTTAGGGAGAAAAATTGTGTTTCAATGGAAACCATAATACCCGATTGTAGTTAATGAACTCCAAGGCAGTTAACTGTCTTCAAAGTTTTATTTTAAGGTTGTGTGTTTGTATGCCATACAGACCTCAGCACCTGAAGACATCACCAGAAATGTTCCAACTCCAGACAATCTACCAGATTGTCACTGTGTGACTTCATTCCAGCAGAAGCCTCACATCTGGAAATCTTCTCAACTGGCTTATGATTTATTGCATACATTAACCTTTATGTATTGTGTTCCTCTGTGTCATAAGATGTATGCCAATGTCCCTATTTATTGCCTCACTGTAGAAGCCATCTGCATTATCACTCTGTATTGAAAATAAGACTCAACAGTTTAGACTTATTATTGAATCAATAAGACATGGATGGTGTATTGGCTTCACCTAAAACTGTTTTCCCCCTTTGTGGCTACCTCCTTCACTTGTCAGACTGGGAGGACCTCAGGACTCCACCCCCACCAGCAAAAAGCAGTTAAAGAAGACACCTGACACCCCTTTTCCATGAAAGAATTCAGAGCTGAAATGCATAAGAGGAAAATATAATAGGTCAAAACTAATACAGTTCAACAACAAGGAACCTTCCATATGAAAGTAATCTCATAGATATGAGATGGTAATACTAATGGGGAAAGGGGCATGTAATAAGAATAGAGCCATAGCTGTTTAATAATTATTCACCTACTAACTATAGATAAGAAATTTTCTTAAAGACCCTGGGAAACTGGAGGATGAAAGAAGGCTGTAAAAAGATAAGATTCCTCAATGGGTCCATTACTCAGAAAAGAAATACATTTTGAGAACAGCCCAAGGACAGGACACACTTTGATTTGGTGATTGAGCCTGGACCCTGACTCCCTCCAGGAGTTTTTTTCATGAATGCTGACCATTCTCTGCTCCCAGGAACAGGCTGAGCTCTTTGTAACATCATAGAAGATTAGCCATCCTGCTATCAGACTATTACCCTCCCCTCCCCTTCCCAGTTACACTTTTGCTTGCAGTTGCACGCAGCTACCTTCTCCCTCATCTACACTAATAAAAGAGAAAGATGCAAATTGACCATACCTTCATGACGCCCACCAGCCAATCAGGAGTGAGTATGCAAATTACATTTGCATACACAGGTGCTGAGCAGCCGGGGGCCAAGGCGATAACACAGGCATTCTGTATCACCCCAGCCTCTCCGTGCCTCTGGGCAGTGTGGGAAGGTGGAAAGGTGGCTCTGGCCGGAGCGAAAGCCATGCTGGCAGCCAGGGGAAGGAAGGTCCATTCTTGCACGAATCTTTGTGGTTCAGACCTCTAGTGGGTATATAATCAGACAACTGGTGAGGGGAGTCAGAGCAGAATTTCCAGGGTGACGGCCTGCTCTTCCCGTGCCGCTGGCATTATTGGAATACATGCTTAGACATGATTCAACCCTGTCTCTACTTAATTTGGCTCAAATACTGGCAGGTGGCCTTGGACCCACTGAGATGTCTGGAAAATAGTGGCTGCCCTGTTATGCAGATGAGTTTCTTAAGTAAAAGATTTATTTGGTAACAGCTCTCTTCCTGGTATAGGCCCCTTTTCAATGTCAGTTTAGGCAGCTGAAGGGAGGTGGGGAGAAAGAGCTTCTCCTGAATCTGTGGGGTTTTCATTTCCTTCAGCTCAAAATAATCCTCGGGTCAAAGTGGGGCACTTAGGAGTGACAAATTCCATCCTCCTCTAGTCCTACTGCTATTGAAATTATTCATTCACTTGTTAAAGATAGTAAGTTGGACATTATTCAAAAAGTGTTTTGCAATAAGGGAGGGAGATCCAGCTCAGCCACAAATATAAGGACAAATGGAGATTCATAGCCACAGAGCATTGTGGGGTCAGCAGATGGAAAGTTGCTAAGAGGCCAGGGGGACTCTTGCTAGACCCACTCAATAGTCTTCTTGCTGTAGGAACACAGAGTGATGAGATACAGAGAGTGGGGTGAAGATTTTCATCAGATATCAAGGGTGGGCGATTTTCACTAAAATGACCCTGCAGGATTCTTGCTAAAATGATTAAATGGGCCAAGGACAAGTCCCAAGGTCAGAGCTGTGAGAGCTTAGATGAGCCTGACTGCTGTTGTGTCAAGGAAAGAATCTTTGTCAACCCTCAGATTGGATCTTTAAAGAGGTGATTAAGATTAAATGAGGTCATTGTGAATGGGCTCTAATCTATGTGACTATTTGGAGATAGGGACTTTAAAGAGGGGGTGAAGTTTAACTGAGGCCCTTAGGGTGGCCCTGATCCAATATGGCTGGTGTCATTATAGTAAGAAGAAATTTAGACACAGAGAGACACCAGGATGCAGATGCACAGAGCAAAGACCACATGAGGACATGGTGAGAAGGCGGACGTTTGCACACCAAGGGGGGAGGCCTCAGGTTGAAATCACACCGCTGACACCTTGATCTTGGACTTCCAGCCTGTGGAACTATGAGAAATAACTTTCTGCTATGTAAGCCACCAGTCTGTGATATTCTGATATGACCACCTGAACAGACCAACACACTCTCTGAAGATCAATCTTAATAAGCTTGTAAGTAGAAGACAGAAGAAACTGCTTAAGATGAAAGAGAAAATAATTTGAAAATATTCTGTTTCTAAATTTGATAATTTAGGTTTAATGAGACCTTTAAAAATAAGAAGAGTGGACTCCATCACACCAAACTTCTTTAGAATGGTATCCCCTGCTGAACCCCTGGTCTTGTGGTTTTGGGGGCAAGTCTCCCATCTCAGGGGAACCTTCCCTATAGCTGGGCCATGTGGAGCACGAGGAAAGACAAATCTATCTTATTAACCCATTAGACCTAACTATCTAAATAGCTTCCAGGAAAAAGAACACATTTTCTAAGTAAACATGGTCTTCCGTTTCCAAATGTTTGCTCCAGGAGCCTTTCCTTCACAAACTATTATCAAACATCCAACCACAGAACAAATATATTAAATTACATTAATTTCTAATTAAATCCAAAGTAGAGACATGCTGGAAGTAAACTGCTCTGGGTTGTTGTCTCAGATTCATTATTAATTGTGGAAATAGCGAGGTGAGCCACTTCTCTTTTGTGTCAATTTCCTCTCTAGACAAGGAGAACTATAATGCTGTTCTTAACTAATGAAAGTGATTGAAATGATACAAATACTTGTGAAGTATTTGAAATAACCATGAGCTAGAGAAATGTAAGACAATATTACACGTAGCATTTTTCTTAAGAGCTTTTGGCTTAGTTAATTTCTACAAAAACCTTTGGGAAGTATTCTCAAAAAAATCTTATAAAATGCATGCTAATTATAATTTTTTATTTTTAATTTATTTTCAAAAATATATTTTTATTGATTTTAGAGAAAGAGGAAGGGAGGAGAGAAAGGTAGAAACATTAATGATGAGAGAGGAATGTTAATGAGTTGGCTCCTGCATGCCCCCTACTAGGGATCGATGCCTTACACTTCTCTAGCTCTTGGTTATTCCAAATATTTCACAAGTGTTTGTATCACTTTATGTTTTTTTTTATTTTTTATTTTATTTTTTTAAATATATTTTATTAATTTTTCACAGAGAAGAAGAGAGAGGGATAGAGAGTTAGAAACATCGATGAGAGAGAAACATCAATCAGCTGCCTCCTGCACACCCTGCACTGGGGATGTGCCCACAACCAACGCACATGCCCTTGACAGGAATCGAACCTGGGACCCTTGAGTCCGCAGGCTGATGCTTTATCCACTGAGCCAAACCAGTCAGGGCTGTTAGTATCACTTTAATCGCTTTAGTTAGTTAGGAAATGCATTATTGTACTTCTTGTCTAGATGTAGTCCCATCTGTTTATTTTCTTCTTAGTTCTCAGGTGATCTCTTCACAACACCCCCCTCCCCATCCTACTGGCCCATTGAGAATCCCAAGTCTTTTTATGCTTCTAAGTCTCTAGATCTATTTTGTTCATCAGTTTATTTTGTTCATTAGATTCCACATGAATGAGATCATGTAATTCTTGTCTTTCTCTGACTGGCTTAATTTGCTTAACATAATACTTTCCAAGTCCCTCCATGCTGTCTGAAAAGGTAAGAGATTCTTCTTTTATACTGCTGCATAGTATTCCCTCATGTAAATGTACCACAGTTTTTTTTATCCACTCATCTACTGATAGACACTTGGGTTGCTTCCAGATCTTAGCTATTGTAAATTGTGCTGCTATGAATATAGGGATGCATACATTCTTTCTGATTGGTGTTTCAGATTTTTTTAGGATGTATTTCTAGAAGTGGAATCAATGGGTCAAATGGCAGTTCCATATTTAATTTTTTGAGGAAACTCCATACTGTTTTCCACAGCAGCTGCATCAGTCTGCATTCCCACCAGCAGTGCACTAGGGTTCCCTTTTCTCCACATCCTCACCAGCACTTGTCATTTCTTGCTCTCATTGGTAACCCAGTCATTGTTTAATAACATGCTACTTAGCCTCCATGTGTTTGAATGTTTTGGAATATTTTTATTATAGTTGATTTATAATTTCATTCCATTGTGATATGAGTAGATGCTTGATATGATTTCAGTCTTCTTAAGGTTGTAAAGACTTGTTTTGTGTCCTAACCTGTGGTCTATCTTTGCAAATGACCCATGAATGCACTTGAGAAGAATGTATATTCTGCAGCTTTGGGGTGAAATGTTCTATAAATGTCAATTAAATCAACCTGATCCAGTATATTATGTAGAATCATTATTTCCTTGTTATTTTCTTTTGTCTGAAAGATCTATCCAGTGATGTCAGCAGGGTGTTAAAGTCCCCTATTATGACTGTATTGCTGTTGATCTCTCCCTTAAAGTCCTCTAGAAATTTTTTGTATATTTAGGTGCTCTTATATTTGATGCATATATGTTTACCAAGGTTATATTCTCTTGTTGGATCGATCTCTTTAGTGTTCCATAATGACCTTTGTTGTCTCTTGTGATGGCCTTCATTTGAAGTCTATTTTGTCAGATCTGAGTATTGCTACCCCAGGTTTTTGTTTTTTTGTCTCCACTTGCATGAAAAATTTTTTTCAGCCCTATTATCATCCTGTGTGAGTCTTTTATTCTGAGGTGGGTCTCTTGTAGAGAGCATATCATTGGGTCATGTTTTTGTATCCATTCAGCTACCCTACGCCTTTTGATTGAAGTCCATTTAGTCCATTTACATTTAAGGTTATTAATGATAGGTGCTTATTTACTGCCATTTTAATTCTGCATGCCTATTTATCTCTCCTCCGTCTCTCTCTCTTTCTTCTTCTCATTATAGCAGCC
The DNA here is from genome assembly GCA_004026665.1 of Murina feae. Lineage (NCBI taxonomy): Eukaryota > Metazoa > Chordata > Mammalia > Chiroptera > Vespertilionidae > Murina > Murina feae. Next base: position 6,184 of record PVJC01019163.1, read on the forward strand.
CCTTTAGCATTTCTTGCAGTGCTGGTTTGATGCTGATAAACTTTCGCATTTTTTTTTTTTTGTCTGGGAAGCTCTTTATTTCACTATTTATTTGAAATAATAGCCTTGCTGGATATAATACTCTTGCTTTCAGATCCTTGCTTTCCATTACCTTGAATACTTCATGCCATTACTTTCTGAACTGTAGAGGTTCTGATGAGAAATCAACTGATAGCCTTATGGCAGCTCCTTGGTATGTAACAAATTGCTTTTCTCTTGCTGCCTTTAAGATTGTCTTTCTGTCTTTAATTATGATGTGTCTTGGTGTAGACCTCTTTGGGTTATTCTTGCTTAGGACTCTCTATGCCTCCTGGACTTGTGTGACTTTTTCCTTCACCAGGTTAGGGAAGTTTTCTGCTTTTATTTCTTCAAACACGTTCTCTATCTTTTGCTCACTTTCATTTATTTCTGGTACTCTTATAATATGAATATTGTTACCTTTCATGTTATCTCACAGCTCCCTTAAACTGTCCTCTTGTTTTTTTAATTGTTTTTTTTTTCTTTTTGGTTCTCTGAGTGATTTTTCTACATTGTCTTCTCATTCACTGAACCAGTCCTCAGCTTACCTTAATCTGCTGTGTATTCCTTCCATTGTGTTATTTGCCCTATGTCATTCTTTATTTCTGAATGGTATTTTTTCATAGTTATTCTACCTTTTCTCATGCTAACTGAGCATCTTTGTCATCATTATTCTGAATTGTATATCTGATAAAGTTCATATCTTCATTTTGTTGAGTTCTTCTGGAGAATTATCTTGTTCTTTCATTTGGGGGTTGTTTTCTTGTCTCTCCATTTTAGCTGTCTTTTTGGGTTTGTGTCTATGTAGTAGGAAGATCTGCTATGACTCCCAATCTCTAGTGCAGTCCAATGTCAGATCCTGTTTTTGACTGGTCCTGAGTACCCTGTTTGGAGCTATGAGCCATACAACGGCCTGTGGCTCCTCTACTGGGGCTGGGTGTCTTTGAAAAAGACCAAGATATGCACCAGGGTCTGCTTTTCTTATTCCCAGTGTCAGAAGGAAGTCAGGCAAAGCCTCCAGAGATCCACCTCTGCCTGTAGTCTGATTATATTCAGGCTTGATTAGCCTTAGGCTATTGACCATAGGGTGGAGCTAGAGGTCTTCCAATAGGGTGCGGCAACTGCCTTTCCCCCAGACAAAAACCTCCTGGATAACAAAGTTCTGGGGAGAAAGATACCCTCTGCAGCATGAGGGAATGACTCAGCACAGGAAACCAGGGTGGCTGCCCACTGAGCTCCAACTTCAAAGCCCCCAACTTTGGACTCTCCTTACACAGCTCCAGTCCATTCTGCCCTCCCTATGCCAGAATCCAAGGTAAGTGGCTGTATTCAAGATTTAGTGTGTTGGCCCTTTAAGAGGATGCCTGCATTTCCAGCCATCTCTCCCTGGAAGACAGCAAGCTGCTCTTTTTCACAGCCAGATATTCTGTGGGCACATTTCTCAGTTTGGTTCTCTGTACTGGGAACTCAGCTTGGGGTTTAGACCCCAGAGTTTTCAATGGGAGCCCTCCACTGCTGAGACATCCCTCCAGAATGTCAGCTGCTGTCTGTGGAGTCTGGCCGGCCCTTTTATGTCTCTGCACTTTCTGCCAGTCTCTATGCAGTCTCCCTTTTCCGCCCTTGGTTATCAGCATTCTCTTCAGCTAGTTTCATGGTGGTTTTTCTGTATTTCAGTAATATTTACAGTTTGGTCTTGGGGGAGGGTCAATGTAGCTTCCTCTTACGCCATCACCTTCTTCTTTAGTTTTATTCCATGAGATAAGGATGTGAGGTCAAGGAGATTCTTCAGGAGATGGTTTCAGGAAGTAGGGACACAGGGAAGTGAGGGCAGAAGGTGTGTTGTCAAGCATGTGAGAAAGGCAGAAAGTGGGGCTCAGCCCTACTCGGGAACCTTTGGAGAACAGTGTAGAACATGTTCTGTCAAACTAGAATATTTATCTACAACCTGCCGTTAGGTATCAGCTAAGCAGTGCCATCAGTATGAGGTTCATATTCTTAGCCTTATTTTTAATTCCTCTTTTTCACAATATTTATCCACCCTCTCATCAAATAGTTGTGTCTCAACTATAATTTCCTTTTGTCCTCCCATGTCCAGACACACAAGCCCCTTGGGCAGGGTTCTGTGAGCCCTCTGAGCTGGGCACTGTCTCTAGACACCTGCATGCATCTTGGCTACACATGGCTGCTCAAACACCATTGACAGGAAGTTTTGTTTTTTTCTTGCTAAAGCGGTGCACTATTTGGCTCAATCTTTTATTTTTATCCAACTTTAAGCCCAGATCATCCAATCTACTTAATACCTTGTATGTGATCTGGACCATGTCCCTAGCCTACTCTGTGTCATTCTCCCTTTGTTCCCGGCATGTCAGCCACATGTGGCTTCTGTCACTTCTTACATCTGTCATGTCCCTTCCCATCTCAGGGCCTCTGCAGTTGCTGCTCATCTTTGTAACACTTCTCTCTGTTCTTCACTTAGTAACTTCTTCTAGTCATCTGCTTGAATTGTATTTAGTTACCCTTTTAAAAATATATATATTTTATTGATTTTTTACAGAGAGGAAGAGAGAGGGATAGAGAGTGAGAAACATCGATGAGAGAGAAACATTGACCAGCTGCCTCCTGTACATCTCCTACTAGGGATGTGCCCGCAACCAAGGTACATGCTCTTGACTGGAATCGAACCTGGGACCCTTCAGTCCACAGACCAATGCTCTATCCACTGAGCCAAACCAGTCAGAGCTTAGTTACCTTTTCTAACAGACTCCCTGTATGCTGCCGCTACCCGCTGTGCCCTGACAGGTCAGATGCAGTGTTACATACTTCTTGCATCTGCTTTTCTCCTTCATATCACTTCTCATGATTGTAGTTAGTTAATTGATTAATTTATTAATTACATTTTTAATATCTGCTCTTACCCTGGCAGGTTGTAAATTCTGTGAATGCCTGTATTGTTCACCCATGGGTCCCTAACACCTACCATAATGCTTAGCATGTCACCAGCACAAATACATAGAAAAATGAATATTGCAACTTATACTGTCCAGCTTCTATTATGCTCCCCACCCTCCTCATTTAGATGAAATACATTGTAAACAACTGTGCTCAATAAACATTTTGGATGGATCCTGGACAAGCAATTTGAGAGGACTCTATGTAAATATAATGGTGAAAGGAAAAATATTACAAAATCACTATCATTCTTTGTCCATAATCAAAACATCACATTGTGTGTCATTTGCAAATTAACTATCATGAAACAGTACCAGAGACTTAATAACAATTCTGGTGGTAGGAGACTGTAGAAAATAAGGTGATTCTCTGAATCTGTTGAAGCTTTGTTTATTACCAAAGTTAAGGGGAAATGGCACTAATAGAATTTAGACAGTAGAGTGATGACTGGAAACTTAGGGGTCAGGTGTGACAGCCTATTGTGTCTCAGAATAAGGAATGCCAACAAAGACATAAAGTATACACATGAGAAGAGAATTTGGTTTCACTTCATTTTATCTTGTAGAATGTAACACTTGAACAACTGCTATTTGCTAGACTATAAGAGTTTTAAAATTCTCCTTTCTCCCTAATGGGTTCCAAAAAAGGAGGTACCTATTTGTTCCATCACACATGCTCAGTGGTGGATTGGGGGGATAATAAAGCTCTTGACTTGCTAGTCAATTATTCAGTTGACTGCTAGAAAGATTTAGCTACCAAAATGGAATTGTAACTTAGAAATGATGATATGTGTTTATTTTGAAAGATAGCCAAGTAATTACAAAACAAACTAGAGGCAACCTTGGTTTTTATTATGACAGCAGCAATTTGACAATTATGTAAAAAGTAAAAAAATCTTCAACCATAAATTTGCTTTTTATTTGATAGTCTTAAACAGGCTTTGTTCAATAAACATGTTCTTGAAACTTGTACATTGAACGCCCAGAGTGAATAATTGCATAAAGGGTGACAATAAGACATTTATAAATATTATATTTTTCTATTCAGTGGCTACATTTTCTATAAGAGTTTAATGCATATTTAATATTAGAACTATTTTAAAATGTGTGCACATCACTAAAGGGAAAATTGCATTCAAAGAAAGCACTGTTATCAATTTCTGGTATAGCTTTAAAATGCTGTCATTAATTTTAAATGGGGCATTTTTCCTGTGATATATTCCTATTTGTTCAACATCTGGCAGTGCCTGAACCAGTTTATTCATATCCTCTGTCATATGGCATTCAGTTCCTCATTATTTCTGAGGAAAACCAAGCAACATAACTAGAAGCCTCTATGAATGATTCATACTAGAATGCTCTAGAATACGCCACTCGATGAGACATGCTGACTGGCTGGTCCAGCTTGACGCCATGGATTCTGTGGCTCAGGAGGAAGTGATCCATCCACCAGGTCTTTAAGATTAGCTCAGCCTCTCAGCAGCTTCAGAGCCCTGGATTCTTTCTCTGTCTGCAGGAAATATTTGCAATGTTATCATGATGAACACACACTCCAATGGCTGCTTATCTTTGTCAACTGCTACACACATAGTAGTGTCTATCATCCTATATAATAAAAGGCCAGCCACCATAAGCATAACAACCAGACAACAGAACCATCTTGGTTCTGGCCCTGCCCCCAAGCAAGCAGTTAGGGGTGATCAGGCAGGCAGGCAGAGCAGTTAGGGGTGGTCAGGTAGGCAGGCGAGTGGTTAGGGGCAATCAGGTAGGCAAACAGCCCCTTGCAGGGCTGGCCCCACTCCCCAGCAAAGAAAGAGGGAGGCCCAGGCCACCAGCAGCAACTCTGTGGCAGGTGTACAGCCGGCCAATGATTGCCCCACAGAGGGAGGCCCAGGCCAGCCAAGCCATCACACCCCAAGCCTGTTGCCTGCAGAGGGAGGCCACCAGTGGCAAGGGAGGGGAAGGCAGCTCTGCAGAGATGGCAAGCAGTGTCAGTGGCAGGGGTGGGGCCAACTGCATACAGCCGGGGGAAGAAAAACCCCGTAGGCCCTCATCTCAGGCCAAGCCTATGGACCCTACTTGAGGGGTCCTGGATTGTGAAGGGGTGCAGGCCAAGTTGAGGGACTCCCATCCCCAAGTGCACACATTTTCATGCACTGGGCCTCTAGACCTATATAATAAAAGGCTAATATTCAAATTGACCAAATGGTGAAATGACTGGTCACTATGACACACATTGACCACCAGGGGGCAGATGCTCAATGCAGAAGCTGCCCCCTGGTGGTCAGAGTGTTCCCACAGGTGGAGCGCTGCTCAGCTAGAAGTGGGGCTCATGGCTGATGAGCACAGCAGTGGTGGTGGGAGCTTCTCCCACCCCCATGGCAGCACAAAAGACATTCCTTGAGGGTTTCTGGACTGTAAGAGGGCACAGGCTGGGCTGAGGGACCCCCCCCTGAGTGCATGAATTTCATGCACCAGGCCTCTAGTTTTTTAAATGCTACCTTTACTATTATAGAAGCAGCACATTTACATGCATACAAAATTAGAAACACAAACATGGAAAATCTACTCTCCTATCACTCAAAGTCCCATCTTACACTTTAGTGCATATACTTCTGAACCTTTATATATCCATATTATACCTGCATTTATATTCACACATATTTGTATATATTTGTCTTTACCAACATGAGATTATACTCTGTCTACTGGTATAAATCTTAACTTTTTTAGGTCAATGATCTTTACCTTTCTACTTCAGTACATTTTCATGCCATTGAATAGCTACATCATATTCAAATTTCTCAAACTGAGCTAAAAAATATCCTTACAACTGTCTGGTCCTATCCAGGAATCCTGTGAAGAAACCTATCGGATTGCAGGGCCCATTTTCTCTTCAGTCTCGGCGAGCCCCTTGCCATGACACTGGCTTGTTGAAGGCACAGGCCAGCTGTTCTGATGTGCCTGGCTGTTTCGTGTTGCACCAAGTAGCTTATTCCTAGACGCATCCTCAGGACTGGAAGCCTGGTCTGCAGGACTGATGGGGTCATGACAAACATTTTGGCTGGAATTTACCTGAGGTGACTCAATGTCGAGATCTGAACTCTCCAATGTGGCAAATACCACATGCTTGGCTATTTACATTTAAGCTAAAATTAATTAAAATGGAAAATTAAGGGTCTCAGTTTCACAAGCCGCACTTCAAGTGCCCAGGAGTTGATGCAACCATGCTGTCACTTGGCCCCCACAGTGTGGACGCTGCCTTCACTGGCTGCACCCGGCTTGCTGCATGGCCGGGGTCCAGCTGGTGTCCCCACCTCAAGGCTGGGTGGACGGTGCTTGCATTGGCCCATGAGACACTAGCAAACGTGATGCAGAGAGAGGCTTGGAAAACGCTGTGCTGCAGGGTCACCCTCTTTTGGTGTGGAAACTAGCCTCCCGGAGGCAGAGAGAGACAGGTGCCCTGGAGAATGCCCCTGGGTCCAAGCTGAGGCCCAAGATGTAAGGAAGCCTCAGTGCCCGCTGCCCAGCCAGCCTGTCTGTGAGAAGGCACCTGGGCTCACTGGGGCCAGCAGCGGCTCAGGGCAGCAGGGCCGGTCTGCACAGAACTGAGCCTCAGACTTGGAATAAGAGGGTAGCACGTGATGTTGTCTGATGTGTGGCACGTGATGGGTAACTGAGATGTGGTTGTGATCCATACGATGCCGCCTTGTCCCCCTGTTAGGGGCAAGACGGCAGCAACCGGTCCTGCAGAACCAGGGCACTAGGAGCTGCAACAGGCCACCCGGTTCCTCCTGCAGGTGGGACGCGCAGGGCTGGGGGCTGCAGCAGGCGACCCTGTTACTCCTGCAGGCGAGGCACATGTTACGCCCAGATTTCGTGATCCCCAAAGACCTCCAGGGAGCTTGAGTCCAAAGCAAAAGCAAAGAACCTTTATTCGAGCTAGCTCGAGCTCAGTCCCACACACACACACCGATGCAGCAGTAGGGTGGAGAGAGAGAGCAAGTTTCAGAACAAAGGTTTTATAAGGGGTCTGGAAGTAGTGGGTGGGGTAATGCTCGTGGCCCCTGCTTATTGGTCAGGTAGGGCTGGGGTCTGATTGGCTAGTGGCCGGATGTGGTGCGGTTGGCTCCCCACACACCTTGCATTTGACTCTATCATTCCCCCCTTTTTATGAGACTCACGGGCCCAATCATGGGCCAGTTTTGCATTTCTACCTCACCATCACCTGCTGCTAGAGGTCTATATTGGGCCCAGATCACAGATGGGTCCACTGGTCGAACGTGAGTGTGATGGACCCAGGTCCCAATGCCATCTACCTTGAGAGTGGTGGGGGTCATCAGCACCACAGTGTAGGGACCCTTCCAGCGTGGCTCGAGAGTCTCCCAGTGGTGTCTCTTGACGTAGACTCAGTCTCCTTGCCTGTACTGGTGAGGTGTCAGGGTTGGGCCAGTCTCATAGATGGCATGGAGGCACGGCCAAACATCCCCATGCGCCCCCTGGAGCCCTCCCAAGGAAAGAAATAGTTCTTGACCCTCAAATTCATTGAGGCACCAGGTTGGAAGGGACGGACCAGACTAGAAGTTGGTTCAGGCAGAGCACAGAGCATCCCAGATATGCTCCTGGACTGCTCCCTAGGCAGACTGCAAAGCCCGAACTTGAGTAAAAACCAGTTATGGATTTCAGCCTTCACCCACCAGAATCTGCAGAGGCCCCACTGGTCCTCAGGGCAGCCCTCCATGATGCTTCATCTGCAACCCTGTTGCCCCTTGTCTCTGTGAAGTTTTATACCCTGCAACAGCTCTCTGCACAAATTGTAGCTGGGCCAAGTTTCTGTATGTTGCCTGGGTCCCACTCTGAGCTGGGCATGGGAAGCGGGAAGCAGCCATGGGGGCAGGAGACTCTCTCAGAAGGGGTGAGTGTTCAAGCCCATGCATTGTTGGAGGGTGGTGAGGATCTGTGCCCCACCTCTGTCCCCCAAGTTCTCTCTAATGGCCCCTTTGTGACTGTGCCTGTCTTAGGTTGTTTCTTTCCTGAGGAATCTTACTCGTCATTGGCTAACCAGCCATTCTTGGGACCAAGCAGGGTGATGTGAGGCTCAGTTCTGTCTCCTATGCCCCTGTGGCCTCCATGCCCAGCAACTGTCACATATCTTAGGGAACCCAGGTTTATACAGATCCATGGTACCAGCCACCTTAAAGCTTAAATGCCAAGGGGTTTGAAGTCATTTTAAGTCAAGACATATATATTTAAATAAAGACATTGCTATTAATTTTGGCAGATTTTCCTCATGCAATTAAATATAAACCTCTTTTAAGAACAATGAGCTTTCACCGTCGGCTCTTATTAAGCGACTGTTTAAAACATTGGTCTATCACATAACTTGAATTATGAGACTGTGATTAAACTTTGAATAATTAAATTTAAGTATCTTCATAGGAAAAATACAGTAAATAAATTAACCACTTCATTCTTTTGTCCCATCCTATTTCCATAGTAAAACTCTGTCTTAAAACTCCATCCCTGAGATCCCATTCTGCTTCAGTAAGCAAACATTTCCTTTTGTGATTGGCCAACTCAGAGGGAGGGGCAGCCTCCACCATTTCAAGATGGCATCCCCCATGAGAGCCACGTGCAATGCCCCCAGCAGGGCAGCTGCTCATCCCCCCTTTCAGATATAAGAGATAACTTGCTTCTATTACATGATTTAACAAGACAAAACTCAGACAATAAACATTAAAACAGCACATTTTTAACTTCTATACTGCAGATACAAAGGGAAAATCTAGATCAAAACTTCGCAGCAGCTGCCGAGAATTTTTAACCTTGGGGATTCTTCCTGCTCTCCCTTTTCAAGGCATCAGCCACTGAAAATTTAGGTAGTGAAAGTTCTTGTTTGTCTCTAATGTAACTGGGTTACTGCTGTTCCTTGCTTGCTTTCTTATCTTTGGGGGGACTTAGTTTGCTCTTCACCATTTTATGAACATAGCGAATTCTGTCTCTGCTGTTTGAGCTTTGTACCACTCAGAACCCATTTGCTCTGCTGGGTTAGTGTGAGATAAGATCCTAAGGCTAATATCCCAGTCCATCTTTTGTGAGTACTCATTACTGTAAGGGTTTTTCTGTTTTGAAGATCTTTTATATGCAAGTTTTCATATTTTCTCAGAAAGAAAGAAATATGGGAAATAAAATCTAACCCCCCCCCCAAAGTTCTTTTTCTAGGAGGACTAGATCTGCAGAAGTGCCCTCCAGCAGACTACAGAAATAGCAGTGGGGAGCTACTTCCATTTTTGTAAGGAAAAAAAAATAGTACTTTCACATTAAAGCCACTGAAGGCCTGTGAGTTATTTCTGTTATAAAACTTGCCAAGAAAAATGCCTTGGGTAATAACAATTGAATTTAAAATCTCAAAGTTGACAAGACAAGATAAATATAAAACTAAAATGAAAGGATGCTGAAATATTAATCAGTTTGCCTCGTATGGAGAATCTAGAGGATGGATTTGAACCTGTTAATAAATATCTTGTATTTTGTTTGAAATGTGAATGTATTGCTAATCTGAGGAATGTTCATTACTTATGTGCCACCTAAAAATGAAGGTTTCTAAGAGTTAAGAATTCTAACTAATTAACAGAAATTATGGTTTTGGTATAAAAGAAGGCATGAGGGCATGGAGATGAATTTTGAAGGGAAAATAAAGAGGGGTCTAAACCTGGTTATTTATGAAAGTTGTAAGGTTCTCAAGAAAGGTTTGTGAAAATTTTAGAATGTTTGTAAAGAGAAATGTTGAAAGGAAGTTGTATAAATGACACATGCCTGTAAGCCAAGAGTAGTGGAATGGGGAAATTGAGCTGGTTAAACAGCAATTTAGAGCCATCTAGTAAATCCTATCTTTCCTAAACCAAGGACACTTAAGAGTAAATTATTTCTATTTTGCCTCTCTAACCTCAGAGGGCAAATAGGTTATATCAATGTACTCAGGGATACAGATGGCAGAAATCCAATTAGTGTCATTTGCTGACCGCACCGAAGAATAAATAAAGTTAGAGAATAAATTTCATTTTGGTTAGTCCTTTTCTAGTCTATTAGAAGGAAAAAGGTTTTTCCTGATTTTTCCCAGGAAGCAAAAGTTCTAGAAGTTATTGAAATGGCTATATGTTATATTAATCAGGTACTTGATTATTTTTTTTAAAAAAGGAGCCATCTTAATCATGGCAACTGAAAGTTGCCAGCCTATGTTTATATTAATACATTTTTGTCACCTTGAATACATAATAATAATGATATATGATCTTTTGGTAACATAAATTTGACAACCTTCCAAGGGTTTGAATTTTAAGAAACTTTTCTTGACCTAGAATTGGCTTTAGGTCATCCCAATAGGCCGTGGAATGCCTCAATAATTTGTTTTCTCCTATGAAGGCAAATTTTCTGCCTAAGATATGTGGAAAGCTTTATCAAATAATAATAACTGTATTATGCTTTCATTTATAGTTCTAATTTTTATTCTGAAATATTGTGTTTTGCAGAAAAGACAAGATTCCATGTCATTTGCATTACTCTATAAAGTATCTGAATTTAGAGACAGCAAGATGGTGGCATAAGGTAAACACCGTAAATGCAGCCGTGCACAACTATTTCAGAATAACCACGAAAAGAAAACACAGACACCACTCACACCCACAGGAAGGCTGGCTGAGTGAAAATTCTACAACTAGAAAGAAACTCAGACTCAGAGGAGTGGTGGAAGCAAAGTACAGAGGTACGGAGGCGCGTGCACGGGGCTCGGGGAGAGGGCTGGCACTGGAGGATGTGGTTCTTTTTCAAACCGGAGAGAGCCACAAGCTCCCAGTGGCTCTGAACTCCAGTTCCAGGCGAGTTTCTGAGGACCCAGACACACACCCAGAGAAGGGGGACTGACTGGCACCGGGAGGAAATCCAAAGCGAATTTCTCTCAGCGTTGCTTGCAGCAACTACCGTGGGACACAGAGACCCAGTGTCTCTTAGTGCAGGGCTGAGAAGCGGCCATAGCTATTTGCCCCACCCAGCAGACTCCCTGAGGCTCCGCCCCTCCCAAGCTGCATCAGAGGCTTTTGCATATAAAAGGCTGAGTAGCCTAAGGCAAAGGCTAAATCAACACCTCCTTAAAGATACAAGAGCCAGCTTCACCCAGTGGCCAGAGTGGGACCATCCTAAATAAAACTCAGATCCACAAGGAACATACTCGGGGCAGACACAGTGAGCACAAAAGCCCCACTGAAACAACACTTGCCCCATAAGGGTGTTTCCAGCACAGAAGTTCTCCCACTGTAGACACAACTGACTCTCATAACCAAGTGGCTTAGAGGTTAATTCCTCTCAGTGATGACCTAACTCAGAAAGGGAAGGAGCCAAAATGCGGAGACAAAGAAACAGGTCACAAATGACAGAAATGGAGGAAAGAAAATGACAGGGTATAGAGTTCAAAACCACGGTTATTAGGTTTTTCAAGAATTTTCTAGAGACTGCCGATAAATTTAGTGAGACCCTTGAATATGTGAAAAAGGACCAGCTAGAAATTAAGCATACACTGACTGAAATAAAGAATAATATACAGAGATACAACAGCAGACGAGAGGATCACAAGAAGCAAGTCAAAGATATGAAATATGAAGAAGCAAAACCCACCCAGCGGGACAAGCCAAAAGAAAAAAAGAAAAAGAAAAAGGATAAAAAAGTATGAAGATCGTGTAAGGAGTCTCTGGGAGAACTTCAAGCATACCAACATCAGAATTATAGGGGTTCCAGAAGAAGAGAAAGAGCAAGATATTGAAAACCTATTTGAAGAAATAATGACAGAAAACTTCCCTCACCTGGTGAAAGAAATAGACTTCCAAGTCCAGGAAGCGCAGAGAACCCCAAACAAAAGGAACCAAAGGAGGACCACACCAAGACATATCATAATTAAAATGCCAAGAGCAAAAGACAAGGAGAGAATCTTAAAGGCTGCAAGAGAAAAGCAGTCAGTTACCTACAAGGGGGCAACCATACGACTGTCAGCTGATTTCTCAACAGAAACTTTGCAGGCCAGAAGGGAGTGGCAAGAAATATTCAAAGTGATGAATAGCAAGAACCTACAGCCAAAATTACTTTACTCAGCAAAGCTATCATTCAGAATTGTCGTATAAAGAGCTTCACAGACAAGAAAAAGCTAAGAGTTCATCACCACCCAAGCAGTATTATATGAAATGCTGAAAGTGAAAGAATATAAAAACTTAAAAAAAGGGGTGCCTGCTCGGCCCCCCTCTTCGGGGCCCATGGCGTGGGAATGTGACCTTTCAACTGTTCCAGGAGATAGCCCTGGGCCAGAACAGACAACCCAGTTCTGAGAAAAGGGCTTAGCAGAAGTTTTACTGATGTCCTTGATGTTCTACTGCTGATCCTCCCTGTTTGTTAACCAAAGTTCTTTGTGTACCCTCGCTTATCTGGAAAGCCCCTGACCCCCCTCCCTATTTTGTAGTTGTTGCCTTTATAAGCTTGTAAGACTTGCTGTTCGGGGCTTGACTTCTCTCTTCTCCTGCGAAAGCTAGAGTTGAGCCCCAGCATGCTGGAATAAAATCCTCTTGCTGTTGCATCAAGTGCGTCTCCTATGGGTGATTGGGGTCGCTGTCATCTCCAGTGGCAAGGGGGGTTCCTAGCCAGGATCTTTCAAAAGGTATCCTTTGAGAAGAGGAAGAAGAAAAAGGAAAGTAAAAATTATGAACAACAAATACATATCTATCAACAAGTGAATCTAAGAATCAAGTGAATAAAAAATCTGATGAACAGAATAAACTGGTGAACAGAATAGAATCAGAGGCATAGAAAGGGAGTGGACTGACAATTTTCGGAGGTTAAGGTTGTTGGGGGTGCTTGAAGAGAATGGACAAGAATCGTACACATATGGATGAGGACAGTGGAGGGGGGGGCAAGGACAGAAGGTGGGGTGGGAACTGGGAGGAGGGGAGCTATGGGGTGGAAAAGAGGAACAACTGTAATAATCTGAACAATAAAGATAAATTAAAAAAAATAAAGTATCTGGATTTATAGAAATACTCTCAGAAAAAAATCAGGAGAAACAAAAATGTTATTATGGGACTGAATGAATGAAAAATAATTATTACAGTTTTTGTAACTTTTTGTTTTTCAGCTATAAGGAAGCACTTTTAAAGCAATTTTGTAAATTATATATTTTTCTTTCTATCTGTCCCTCCAGAATTTGGCAATTCTTAATGAGTGGTCAAAGGGCGGTGCAAGACTGACTCCAAACTGTTCCTTTTGTTCTGTCTCTTTTATAAGAATGTAACAGTTGTAACAGTTGCTCAAGCCCCAACCCCCTTTCAAACTGGCCAATAGAGATGCAGAGGCCAACTGCATCCTGCCCCCTGTGCAACCAAACCCTGGCCCTTCCTTTGACCAATCAACAGGGGCCACACACGTTACCCCAGCCACTACTTCCAGACCCCCTATAAAAACCTTTGTTCTACTGAAACTTGCTCTCTCTCTCCGCCCTGCTGTTGCATTGGTGAGTGTGTGTGGGACTGAGCTCAAGCTAGCTCGAATAAAGGCTCTTTGCTTTTGCATCGGACTTGGGCTCCCTGGGCTCCCTGGAGGTCTTTGGGGATCATGAAATCTGGGCATAACAGTGGCAATATGTTTCTTTGCGTGAATTCAATAGGCCTGTTTCTAATTGTAGCTATATTAACCAAGACTTTGACTGGAATGTTATGTCTGAGAGAGACATGTCCAGACTCTGGATGTCACCAGAAAGCTTTAAGGAATGAAGCCAATAAGAGCACCCAGGAGAAAGCCTTGCTTGGTCACCTGATTCATGGAAATATTTCCAGGTAAGGAACATAGGTTGCTTTCCTGAGAGATGGCAAGGAAGGAACCTCAAGACATCATTGGGGACCTCAACTCAAGGAATTCACCCATATCTACAGTTATTGCAGGCAAATCTGATGGCAGCTAGCTGGCTCAGCTTCTTTCCCCTGCGGGGCTAATTAAAACTTGATCATGAAATTCCAAAGAATATCTTTTTTAAAATAGTCTATGTGATCAACTGTTATTATGTTCATGCAAATAATGAGACCAAATAGTAACTAGAATTAATACTAAAGAAATTAGTCTTATGTTGGCTCTTTAATAAAAATGAGGGTGATTTTAAGGAAAAAAATTGTTTCAATAGGAAATTATTATAACTAAAATGTTTTTTTCCTTCCACCAGACTATTTTTCTTAATTTTTGCTGTTCTAAATTTTGTCCAGTAATACTATATTTTGTAACACTTTGTCTCCACCAGGTTACAAACCCTACTCAGCACTCAGGGAATACCACCTCTAGACACCCTTGCCACCTCCTTCCATGACCAGGCCTCATTGGCCCTCTGACAGAGAGCAAGGGTCTCTTGGTTCTGAAGGAAAAACTTTGTCCCTTCTCAGCATGAAGCAGTTACAGAAGAGACCCTGAACCCTCCTTCTCTGAAAGAATTCACAGCCAAGATCCTTGTGGGGGATGTGATAGGCAGTTAGACAGACCTGAGCAGAGCAAGGATGATGGGCCAACCAGAGGAGAAATGGACGAAATCTTGAGGTGTATTTCTCACCACTCCAAGTGCTCTGAAGCTGGTAGTGGAGGAACCTATGCAGAATGGACCTTTACATTTTGCTTAATAGGAGTTGGGACACCTATTAATAATATATAGGATTATTCCATTCATTTTGGGAAGTCACATACAGGGACCTTTATATGTTTGGACCCACTGTCTGGGAAAAGGATGCAGGGATGTTTCCCTTAAAGGTTACTGCAGTTGTTCCCTGTGGCAAATGTCTGACTGTTACTGAGTGCTTTTGTTATAGTCTTTCAGTATCTAATAATTGTGATATGAATTGTTCAGATAATTTCACCTTCCCTTAAAGTAATGGACATGCTAACCTGCTGGCTGGTTGGTTTCTGATATGTGGGATAACTATTTTGAAGAGGAAACTGGTCTTGCAAGGTGCATCAGGCCATAAAAACTGTGAACAATGTACTGCTCTTGGGGGAGGGTCATTATAGCTGGCCTCAAGACAGATCATCAGATATGGCCTGGGGACCCCCAACACCTGGGGCCTTCCTGTAAGCTCACAAAAGGGGTCAGAAACATATCTGCAAGACAAAGACCCCAGAAGTTTATAAAAAGTGAAGCCCTCTGCGTGTTTCTTTACTCTGATTTGGATATCATTTCTGGAGTCCACTAGTGTGAATAAACGGGATCCCTCACTTTCTCTAGGAAGCATGCTTGGTATTTCTTTGATCTTCTGCAACATTTTATTCCTACTAACAGCACTGGGTGTGCGCGTGTGTGTGTGTGTGTGTGTGTGTGTGTGTGTGTGTGTGTCTGTTCCTTAGGACGACTGACTGTCTTTATGCCTCAGAAACACTACAGGGCCTGAATCAAAATAGTCATTCTCAAGGCTGTGGCACTGGACTGCACTGATGATCTCTACCTGTGGAGCCCTACTGAAAATATTGCTTTAATCATTTTTGTTATGCTAGTACTGGTAGAAGTGACCTGGCTGGCTTGTAGTACAGTAAAAGCCCTGAATACCATTTATAGGGCTATACAGGGGATAAATCAAGAGCTGAGCCAGATCAGGGAGGCAGTTCTAGAGAATCGGACAGCAATAGATTGTTTGCTATTTGTGGCATAACCAAGGTTGTGAAAATTTAAAAGAATGTACAACTCTCAGTTGATAGAAGACATCCATGATCCTGCTCTTGGTGTATTCTGTCCCTGGGAACTGATTTCAAGGTAGAAGGAGAAGCAGTTCAGCAGGATGAAACTTCTCATCTAAAACTAATCTCATAGATACAAGATGATAGAAATAGCAGTGGGGAAGTATTAGGGGCAAAGATAGAATTTGGGGATTAGCTATGACTATGGGAAATATTAATCATGCTCTGTTAACCATTATTGTGTTGGTTAAAGAAAGGACATTGTGATCTGGCTGGGAGCTGTGCACTCCCAGGACCTGGGAATCAACCTTGAAACCATTTTCATTCAAGAACTGCCTATTATCATGGAAATATTAACAACCTTGTTGCTCAAACAATGGGGTTTGACCCCAGCCTCCTACTTGCCCTGCCTGTAGTCCCTACTTCCCCCATGTAATCTTTATCTTACCTTATGTGAGAAGCTGGTTTATGAGGGGCTGGAGAGCAGATTTTTGTGGATGCCATGCTACTCTCCTACAGTGGCAGCAGGATTGGAATAAACACTCATATATTATTCAACCCTGTCTCTACTTAATTGGCTCAAGTAGTAACAGTCAGCACAAACCCATTGATTGTCCAGTTACAGAACCCCAGTGGAATCTATGTAAATATGGGGATCAAAGAAGCCCACTGAACTCACTCTTCTTCCTAGTCTGTGTCTGTTGAAATGGGTTTACAATATGCCAAAGTGAAAGGGATAACCAGCTGAATCAGAGAGCAAGTTCTGCTCCAACTGCTGGGCAAGTAATGGTCCCCCACAATATCACAAGAAATCAGCACAGGGCATTGACAGTGCAGCACGAGGTTTCTGAGGATACTCAGCCATTTACAGATCCAGACAAATTTCTCATAAACTCTGAGTACTGTTCCCCCACTCCTTGAGGGGCAGGAGGTATAGTTTATGTTGGAAGATGGGGGCTGGATTGTTTTGGGACATCCCTGCTCTTTACCTCTGTTGGATGGGAACAGCAGGGAGTCTTACAGGAACCATTTCCCCAGGCAGTTTCCTTCTGGGACAAGGCAAGCACACATTCCATATTGCTACTGTCTGAGGTCCATCAGAATGGAAATGGGACCACTTGGACCTCTAGTCTTCCTGCCATGCAAGCATAACAGCCACTTTTATTTAGGGAGTGTACAGAGTATTTAATCCATTCCACCCTTGTATCTTTCTATTTGCATGGTGGTGGCAATGGCCTAGGGGATCTTGTCCTGTGACATCTATTCCTAAATCTAGTCCAGCCAATCTTTTGGCCTAAAGGTTGAAATATTCAAGTCATTCAAGTTATCTATAACCAGCAACTTAACTGGGTAAGCATGATCCGGATTGTACACACTTCTCCAGCCCACATTGTAAGCCCCTGCAGTTTTCCAGAGCCCTAAGGCAGATAGAACCCAGCACATGATGGTTATTAAGACAGTTCACAATTTTTAGTGTTAATTTTAAGGGGCTGTGTCCTGGTATGGCCATCCAAGTTGAGATATCTCCACCCAGAGAAGCTGGTAGTCCGCCCTTAACCCATGTGTGATGGGTCCAACCTCATTCTGCAGTCCAAACAGCAGCTTCAGTGGTAAGCAAGACAAAGTAGGGTCCTTCCCAGAAGGGTTCCAACTTAATTCCCTTCCAGGTCTTGATTAGAATGAACATAGTCTCCTGGTTGGTACATGAACTGGAAACTCAAGAGGAGGGCTTTGAGCCAGGAGGCCTTCTAACCTGAGAGACATTAAAGTAGAAGAGATACCCAGTACATAGTTTTTAAGAAATTGGTCTCTAGTCTCCATTGTAGGAAGATATTGAGGCATTCCAGGGCCTAATGCTAATTCTAGATCAAGAAAAAGTTTAACTTCATTTGTTCTTGGGTGTGGTAGGCAAATGACACTAATTAGATTTCTGCTATCTGTCTCCCTAAGTACATTGATATAAAATGCAAATCAGGTAAAATGCAAATCATTTACTCTTCAGTGTCCTTAGTTTAGGGAATATGGGATTTACTAGGTAGCTCCAAATTCCTATTTAACCATCTCAGTTTCCCTATTCTACTTATCCTGGCTTACTGGCATGTGTCATTTATATTGAGAAGGCTAAAAAGGCTAATTCAAAGGTAGCCCTGATGTTCTGGGGGAATGACCTTCAGCTGAGGCATTGCCTCCTTCACCAAAACTGGATTAGCAAAACAGGTGGGGAGAGCTGACCTGAGGGAAAGGTGGATTGTTAGCTGACACCGAAACCTTGGAACACCTGGGAAAAGAGTGGATTGTTAAGCTGGCGTGGAATCCTTGGAACACCTGTGGAAAGGGAAGTTGGGAGTTGCAATTCCTCCAGGGCCTGGAGGGAGGGAACATATTTGCAATACAATGAACTCAGGAAGCATATATGAGACAAGGTTCTGTTGCTTTGCTCTGATTTGGAACTTTCCCAGAGACCATGCACATGATTAAAACTGTGATTTCTCCACTCCTTCAAAGCATTGCTTAGTTTTTTTGGTCTTTCTGCAACAATATAATTTCCTTTCAACATTTTTCGTTACAAATATTACCCTTCCTCACAAACCTTACAACTTTCAGAACCCACTTTTTCCTTCAAAATGACACAAAAACCATAATTTCTTTCCAATTAGAATTCTTAACCCTTAGAAACCTTAGCCTTTAGGTTATATGTAAGCAATTATCATTCTTCAGATAAAGCAATATATTCACATTTTTAAGAGATATTTTAAATAAAATAAACAATTTATTCATTAATGGATTCAAATCCATCCTCGAGATTCTCCATGCGAGGCATACACAGATTAATATTTCAGTTTCCTGTTATTTCAATACCTTGATATTTAATGATTTTTGCCATTTAACTCAGCAAACTCCAAAGTTTTAAGTTACCCCAAACTTTGGAAAACTATGTTTAGGCATACATATCTATGACTGAAAAGCTTTACCATAAACTCTTTATTTTAGTTACATCTATTTTTATGTCTTACCAACTTTAAGATTTTAAAGCTAATTATTATTACTCAAGGCATTTTCTTGACAAATTTTGTAACAGAAATTACTCACAAGCTTATTCTTCTTTACAAAATGGGAGTGGCCCCCCACTGTTATTTGACAGCCTGCTAGAGGGTATTTCTACAAATCTGCTCCTTCTAGTGTTAGAAGCAAAAATCTGGGAATTGTACACCCCTGTGACCTGAGAGTCAACCTTGGATTCTTATTCAAGAACTGCCCACCATCATGGAAACGATAACCTTGTTTTCCAAACAATGGAGTCCCACCCTAGCCTGC
This sequence comes from Murina feae, assembly GCA_004026665.1. Classification (NCBI taxonomy): domain Eukaryota; kingdom Metazoa; phylum Chordata; class Mammalia; order Chiroptera; family Vespertilionidae; genus Murina; species Murina feae. The sequence goes on from PVJC01019163.1 coordinate 25,239, forward strand.
ACTGCTTACTCCCCCATGCCTGTAATCCCTACTTCCCCATGTTAAGCTAAGTCCCCCAAATATAGAAAGCAAGAAAAGTAAATCAGTAACCAAAATTACATTACAGACACAGACAAAACCCTCATTAGCTAAGAGTTTCTGGTGGCTGACACCCTGAAATGGAGAACAGGAAGAGTCCCCAAGATTAAGAATTCTTGGCAGCTGCTGAGATGTTCCTGCCATCTCTGCCACGTGTTCAGCATCACCACAATAGTTGGGTTCCCCCAAAGTGGAATGTGCCCCATCTTTAAACAAATTAAATCAAACAACAAAGAGACATAAAACATTAACAGAAACATGGTAATCAGGGCAGGTATATGACATGGTTTGGGGCAGGAGGAGGGGGTTGCCTAAACGTCTCTCATTATATGACTTCATTCTTATTGGACCAACCTGGGTCACTATCACTAGCAGAGTGAAATGCACTATTTGGCCGGGTCTAGTCACCAGCTTCCCTGGAGCCAAAGATCAAGGTGAGATCCACCAGAATCAGATGGACTGGGTGGTGGGGGAGAGATGTTCCTGGGCCAGGCATTTGCCTGTTTGCTCTCAGATCTCTCTGCACCACAGGGAACACATCTTCTGGAAGCTAGAACTATGGTGGGCCTGACCAGCAGGAACCGGGACACTCAGGGGGGCCCCCAGAGGAGACACAGACATGTGTGCAGCCACTGGAAGGGAAACAGAGAACAAGTACCTTAGCTTCACTCTCTTCCTGTCCTCTAATATCCAGCAATGACTCCAATGGCAGAACCTGCCTAGAAAACAGAAGATGCCCTGGATTCTGGTGGCATTTCCTTTCCCTTGGTCTCCCAGCCCTAAGTGTGGTGGAGAGAGAGCTCCTGCTGCTGCTACCCACCAGGCAGCCTCACTACCCTTGCTTGTCTGCTCTCCTCCTCTCCCATCGACCTCATAACCAGCTCCCGAGTAATGTGACTGCATTTGAAATGCCGGGAGTGCTTCTACTGTGCCGCGGGGCCCCAAATCGCAGGTCCCAGGAGGGACCATGAATCTACTGGGAAGGCAAAGCCAATAGGTGCCCATTACAAATTACATCCTGGGTAGTCCTTGCGAGCTTCTCACCCAGGGATGGGAATTTGGACCCTAAGCTCAGCCTGTGCCTGCCTTCCTGCTACTTGTGATCCCAGCTGCGAGCTGCTGACTCTGGGAGGCCAGGCCCACAACAGCAGCAGCAGTAGTAGCACCCATGTGCCATGTGTGGTGCAGACATGTTCTGAATGTTCTATACACATTACCTCAGAGCTTGCAGGCCACTGTGGAGTACAGCTACCACATCTCCATCCTACGGATGAGGAGACCAAGGAGTAAACCCCAAAGTCCAAGGTAAAATTTGAACCTGAATTCTGGCTTCAGAGCCAACCTCTTTTAAAAATGTTTAAATATGTTTTTATTTATTTCAGAGAGGAAGGGAGAGGGAGAGATAGAAACATCTACTCTAATAAAAGAGTAACATGGAAATTAACCATCATTCTGAGACACCTAAGCCAGGCCCACCAGCCAAGCCATGCCCCCAGCCAATCAGAGCGGCTGTATGCAAATTAACCCAGCCAAGATGGAGGCCAACAGCCACGGAGGCTTCCGTTGCACCAGGAATAAACTGTCTGCCTAGGCTGGCTGGGCCTTTATCTGCTCAAGGCAACATAGTTTCAATTGTAGAAGCCACGGAGCTGAAGCAAACAGGAGGCTTCCTTCCCTGCCTAGGCCTCTGCTCAAAGTAACAAAGTTTCAATTGTAGAAGATAAATAAACCCCAGCAACCTGATTCCATCCAGGCTTGCTGGAACGTTGAGTCAATGGGAGCTATGGGCAGCCTGCAAATGGCCCTCAGCCCCTCACCCAGGCTGTCAGGCACTCCAGTAGGGACCCGAACCCTGAAAACAGCCCTCAGTCCCTCACCCAGGCTAGCCAGGCATGCCAGCAAGTGGACATACCCCGAGGAGTCCCAGACTGTCAGTCCCAGACTGAGAGGGCACAGGCCAGACTGAGGGACCTTCTCCCCCGCCCGAGTGCACACATTTTTGTGCACCAGGCTCCTAGTCAATAATAAGAGAGAATCATTGATCAGCTGCCTCCTGCATGCTCCCAACTGGGGATTGAGCCCACAACCTGAGCATTTGTCCTTGACTGGAATTGAATTTGGGACCCTTCATTCTTCAGGTTGACACCCCATCCATTGAGCCAAACCAGCTAGGACCAGAGCCAATCTCTTAATCAGGACACCTACCTATCTCCAGGCAAGGGAAGGATCAGGCAAAGTCTGGGAAAATCCACTTTGCATATCATTTGAATAAAGTGGAGGTCCCTCTATTTGGAGGTGACTGGGGTGCTCTGGATGGTGGTACTAGGCAGAGACTCCCTGATATGTTGTTTGAGGTTTTCTGCTCGCAGCTGCCTGTATGGAGGATAGCATGGCAGGATCAAAGCTCTCCCTGAAGACACCACATGTAGTGCCAGACAGTCCCCAGGATCACAGGAAGCCTGAGGAGGACACCGTGAGACCCGCACGGAACTCATGCCAGACCCTCGCTCAGCGTTCAGGTGGTAGAATTTAAATGAAGTGAGGAAACCAGCATGGAACCTCCCAGCCTAATGACAGCTACACTCACCAGCTCTGGCTTTCAGTGCTGCCATGAAATCCATTTGAACTCAGACAAGGATGGCAAACAGGATAATACAGAAGGAGATTTCATTTGAAAGGTGGAATGTCACTAATGTGATAATTAGGATAAAAAAAATGGATAGCCCTAGCCAGTTTAGCTCAGTGGATAGAGCATTGGCCTGCAGACTGAAGAGTCCCAGGTTCGATTCAGCTCAAGGGCATGTACCGTGGTTGTGGGCACATCCCCAGTAGGGGATGTGCAGGAGGCAGCTGATTGATGTTTCTCTCTCATTGATGTTTCTAACCCTCTATCCCTCTCCCTTCCTCTCTGTAAAAAATCAATAAAATATATTTAAAAAAAAAAGAAAAACATGAACAAACACAGGAGCCAAATGAAATGGGTAGTTGTTGGTTGACATTTTCAGTGATTTCACTGTGGCTTGGTGGCTTTCTAACTTTAAAAAAAGATAAGAGAGCAGCAAGAGTAAAAGGCAATGTGGTGATTTTGTTGCCATTTCCAGTGGCGCTAAGTGCGCCTGGGTCTCACCGTGCCTGGTGGGAGGCAGGAATCCAGACAAGGAGGCTTCCCGCCTGGGCCTTCCCAACAGCTCCAGAGCTCCGAGCTCACAGGCCTGGCTCCACCCTAAAGGGCTGCTCAGGGAGCTGCCAGGCGGCAGCAATCAGTGTCTTCCATCGGGTTGGCCGTCACATCCCCAGGACTAGATCCCCTTCCATTACTGGACACAGCCTCCCCTCAGGACTAGGTCCCCTTTCATTACTGTACATCAGGTCAGGGGCTCAGGGAACATCTGTGAAGCTCCTGTCTCACCAAAGGGAGTCAGAGAGGGAACTGAGGTGAAGGGGAAGGAAATGGTAGATAAAAGAAATATCTCTTACAGCTCAGATTCTGGAGTGCGCGCGCACACACACACACACACACACTCACATTCACACATTCACACACTTATCCATACTCAGACACTCATGCACTCATACACACTCCCACTCCCACACTCCCACACACACTCACACTCAAGCACACTCACACACTCACACACACACTCACACAGTCACTCCCACACACTCCCACTCACACAACACACACACTCACACACACACTCACACTCATGCACACTCACACACACATGCACTCACACACACTCACACACTAATAGTCACTCACACACACTCCCACTCACACACACTCATACATTCACACACACTCACTCCCACACACACTCCCACACACTGAGTCATGCTCACACACACTCACACACATTCACACTCACACACACATATCACGCACATTCACTCACTCACGAAGCCTTAGGCTTCAGCTGATTTTTCACCTTTCCTCAGCTCATAGAGGTACAAAAGCAACATAAAAACCTAAAGATTGGTGATGTGGATATTGCCCTGCCCTCTAACTTCAAGGAGAACTGACCAAGTATATAGTAGAATTTTCTTAGAATTCACCAATATTGCCCTCGCCGTTTTGGTTCAGTGAATAGAGCATTGGTCTGGGAAGGCCCAGGTTCGATTCCAGTCAAGGGCATGTAGGCTCCTCCATTACTATAAGAGCAGGCTCCTCCCAGGCCCAGGCCCTGGTCATGGCTCATGCAGGAGGCAACCAATTGATGTGTTTCTGTCACATTGATCTCTCTCTCTTTTTCCCTCTGTCTTCCAATCTCTCTAAAAAAAAGATCAATGGAAAAATATCATTAGGTGAAAATTTAAAAAAATTTGCCAATATTAAATTTATTAACTCCTAGGTACCAGTCACTTTATTTTATTTAGTCTTCATTGTAATACTAAAAGTAAGTTTCATTCATTACCCCCATTTTACAGATTAAGAAGCCAGAACTCTGAGAAGTTGAATAAAGTGACCCACAATCATACAGTAAGTGACACATATGGGACTCAATCCCCAAACTGGCTGGCTGCAGTCCACGCTGCCTCCGAGTACTCCATCGCTGCATGGCATCTCCGTGCGCTGGGCACCCTGATCATGAGGTATGCATTGTGAGGGTGTTATTATGTTTCAGCTTTTTGAAAGTCCAAGTACTGGACAAAGAGATATTCTCAACCAGTCCTGAGCCTTATCACAACTACTCACAAAGTTGCATACATTGGAATGTTCTTTTTGGGGCTAATAATGCCAGACACTAAGTGAATCCAAGGTTTTTAATACTCCTGAGAATTAGATCCAATGACCAAAGCAATTAGTTTAGCCTGTAGATGCATGTGCATGTTTATAATCAACAGCACCATTAAGATGACAATGTTCATAGCCTTTGCCCTTGCCTGAACTCCAGAGAGAATCTGCTCTGATAATTCTAACTCCCTCCTGCCCAGTTCTGCCCAGTCTCCATGGCATGGGTTCTCAAAGTGTGGGCCAGGGAGGAAGCCAGTGTGGGCTAAGCAGGGCGACAAGTGCATCAAACAATAAACCCCTCTCTTCACATCACTGTGAGGCAGTCTGACTTAGACTATTTGAGTAATTGAAAATGTTATCTATCAGAGATAAACGTGATAGGAAAGACATTACTGAATATCACATGGATGCGATCATTTAATCCTTCCAATGCTGTGGTAGGTGGTACTTTCCCTAACTGCTTTTCC
>PVJC01019164.1:0-30530 GCA_004026665.1 Murina feae
TGTGTGTGTGTGTGTGTGTGTGTGGTCATCTGTTACAGCAGCTGCAGAGAGCCTTAAGTTTTGCAGTCAGATGGCTGAGGTTCAAATCCTGACTCCCACTTACCAGTCTGTGATGGGGATGATGATAACACTGACTCTCATGGAGTTTATGTGAAAAATTGTGTGGATACATAAAAAAATGATGAAAACAGGGCCGAGAACTGTTAGTGCTTACTAATATTTGCCTGGCTAAGATTCGTGTCAACCACTCTCCAGTCCCTACCTGGGAAGCAGAGTTCCTGTGAGCCTGTATCTCTCTCCCTTTTCTTTATTCTTTTTAAAAATTTACTTTACTTTAAAAATATTTTTATTGATTTCAGAGAGGAAGGGAGAGGGAGAGGGAGCGAGAGAGAGAGAAACATCAATGATGAGAGAGAATCATTGATCGGTTGCTTCTTGCATGCCCTCCACTGGGGATCGAGCCCACAACCTGGGCATGTGCCCTTGACTGGAATTGAAACTTGGGACCTTTCAGTCTGCAGACCGACTGCAGACTGATGCTCTATCCACTGAACTAAACTGGCTAGGGCTCTCTTTTTAAAAATATATTTTTTAATTGATTTCAGAGAGGGAGAGGGAGAGGAAGAGAGAAACATCCATAATGAGAGAGAATCATCCATCAGCTGCCTCCTGCACGCCCCCTACAGGTGATGGAGCCCCAATCTGGGCATGTGCCCTGACTAGGAATCAAACTGTGACCTGCTCGTTCACGGGTTGCTGTTGATCCACTGGGCGGGGTGAGCCCGTATCTCTTAATCCCCACTTTCTTCTCCCTCCTCTCAGCTCCTGCAAATTTGACTGTCTCTCCCTGGCTCTAACCGCCCCCATGGCTCCCCAGTGCCCTGTAAAGCGCTAGGTGGCTTGGCCCCTGATCTTCTGTGACTGAATGAATAAATGGATGGATGGATGGACATCTTCTTGCTTCTTAGTCTGCTCCTGAGGACTCTTCCAACCTCATTTCTGAGAACCTTCCTCTTCCCCAGTTCTGGCGGCTTCTTCTAATCTTTCTTTCCTGTTCCCCACCCCTAAAAACCCCACCAACCCGGCTCCCAGCACTTCCCCGCATGCCCAAGGGCTGGGCAGGGCGACGCTCTGCTGACCCCTGGTGGCTCTAGAGAGTAACACCCCATCCCGAGCATTCGCCTGGCGCTCGGAGCCCCTAAGGACCTAGGTGGGGGCTGTAGCTGGGGGAACGCAGCACCAGCCTCGGGGTTTCACATAGAGTGGGAGAGGCAGATGGCAAGCGGACGCACTACTGTGCAAACCCTGACATCATCCTCTACATGCAATTTTGAGCAAACTGTCTCCTTGACCTTCATATTATCCCAAGTCTAACCTCCTCCCTCCACAGCACGGTCCCAGCCCTGGTCTCATCCACCAGCACTTCCCTCCCGATTGATTCCAGGCTTAGTCTTACCGATTTCTCCTTTTGCCTCGGGCTTCAGCATGGCTCAGCACAGTTGCTGATTCTGTTTTTAATCTAAACATTTCATGTTTTTTAACCTTGATTTTAAAAACATTGCATGGGAATATTTTTATCTTGGTCACTGAGTTGTTTTGTGTCCCCTTAAGTTTTCTGCTGCAATGTCCCCTCCCGAGCAGCCTAAATAGCACCCCTGTTCCCCCAGAACCACATCCTCCCTCACCCCCATCTGCCCCGACACTGATACAGGTCATTGCTTTGCCCTTTTCCTGCCTTTCCCCCTAGATGTCAGCTCCTGGCTGTGTCCCCAGGGACCTGGCCCAGAGATGTTCAGGAAATAAGTGTTAAGTGAGCTTGTACGATCTGAAGGAGTAACAAACTGAGGAAATGCTCTTGAACGAGAACATTTCTTTCTCTTCGAAAGCAAAGGAGTCCATCTTGGTTTTGGGTCAGGCAGGGCCTCCCTGATGAGCCCGAAGGCCTGAGGTGAGGATGCCCCCCGGAGGTTGGGAGGCAGGGTGCCAGGTGAGGCTCGGCTCCTGGGAGGTCAGCTGAAGGGTCTGGGTTTTCCTATAAGAGCTCCATGGAGCCCTGGAAGGAGATGAGGGAGGGGTGACAGCCAGGTCTGATTGGAAAAGCTCCCTTTGGCTGCCACAAGGAGCTAAAAGGGAGAGAGGGGGGCCAGGGAGGAGGCTGAGGCGGCGGGCAGATGTTCAGGTGAGATTTCATCAGGTGGTGAGAATGAGGAGTGAAGGGTGGAGGGCTCCAGGGTCTGGCTTGTGAGTCAGGGGCCAGGACTTACCAGTGGTTCTCAACCTTCTGGCCCTACAGTTCCTCATGAGGTGACCCAACCATAAAATTATTCTCGTTGCTATTTCATAACTGTCATGTTGCTACTGTTAAGAATCGTAATGTAAATATCTGATATGCAGGATGGTCTTGGGCGATCCCTGTGAAAGGGTCGTTCGACCCCCAAAGGGGCCTCGACCCACAGGTTGAGAACAGCTGACTCAGGCTGTAGGTGTCACATGGTCACCAGGCGGAGTGTCACCAGCAGGTGGCCATGAGGGTGCTCTTGGAGTGGAGGTCTGGGCTGGAGTCACATGGGAGAGGTCGACTTGTAGACCCAGACCCCAACGTTGAGACCACTGCGTCCTACAAGCTGAGGGCACTTTGCTGGGCATCCTGGGACATCATATGTGGGAGCTACAGGCCTGCCTCCCCCAAAATTCTTTTTTTTAAAAATATATTTTATTGATTTTTTTACAGAGAGGAAGGGAGAGGAATAGAGAGTTAGAAACATCGATGAGAGAGAAACATTGATCAGCTGCCTCCTGCACACCCCCTACTGGGGATGTGCCCGCAACCAAGGTACATGCCCTTGACCGGAATCGAACCTGGGACCCTTGAGTCAGCAGGCTTACGCTCTATCCACTGAGCCAAACTGGCCAGGGCCTCCCCCAAAATTCTTGACTTGGGTGGCTGTGGCTGAGAGATACACACGCATACAAATCCACAAAACTCAGACATCAAGAACTAGAGAAGACAGGCTATGTCAGCACCCACGAGTGCCAGCTGTATTGTAGTGATTAAAAACAACACATCGAATTACTGTGTGAAAGGGTCAGGGAAGAATCCCCAGCGGATAGCTATGAGGACTGAGCGGCTGGGCAGAGCTGAGGTGGGCGGGGGCGCTGGTGATGGGGGGCGGGGACAGGGGATGCCAGGCAGAGTGGGCAGCCCGGCCCCATCCTGGAGGCCGGGTCCTGGGTGTCCCGAGTGAGGGTGGGGACAGGGGTCTCTCCTTCCCAGCAGCCAGAGGGGCTGTGGGCGGGGCTTGGGATAATCGCGTTTGGGAAGCTGCCACTCGGCTAGAGGGTGCGGGCAGGTGCTGTGACAGCCCCAGGCGGAGGGGACTGGTGCCCCTGGGCCCGCGCTGCTGGAAAGCCGTCCCTCACGCGGCCAGAGCCCTGGCCCCTCCGCTCTGGGCCCGGAGCAGCCCACCTTCAGTCTCTCAGGCCGGGTTTTTACAAGACTGATTTATTAACTATGATACATATCACATAAGGCCTTTTCAGTTTTTTACACCATTCCCATTGAGACAAGTACAATACTTTGTAGCAAATACATGATTTTAAAAAACAAAACCAAACAAAAACACCTCAGTCCGAGATGCCTCAGCCTTGGGTGGCGGCTGACCATGCACTAGTCGGGCCGGAGCCTCAACATACCCACATGTTCAAAAAAAGTCTGGGAGTTAAGCAAACATTCCTAACACCAGCTAGAGGATGTCTTGGTTAAAGCCCCTAAAGTACAGAGAAATAACTGTTATACTTTCTTTACATACAGTTCTCCACTTTGCTGCAAAACAGGATTTTGGGCACACGGCCAGACTACTAACACATTTCAATACCATTAATGTTTTTGTTTTTCTCAGGAAACTCAAAATATTTGTTAATTCAACATATATAAAGATCATTTAACATGTGAAAATACAAGTACCAGAAAAATAAGCTGGCAGCAGCACTGTTCCAAATTTTCAAACAAGGTTTATTCCCATAAAACCCAGACATTTCCTTTTTGTAAATGTACACAGGGAACATGATTCTTCTTTATGCGAATAATAACTTACGCCGTCTCCACGACATCAAGTGTGACATCACTGCTGTCTGAGCGGCCCCAGGGGGAGGCTGCTGGGCGAGCAGGGGCGGCCACCCTCTGGGCTTGGGGAGCTGGCAGGCAGCCCGCTGAAAGGTGCCCCCCCCTCAGGGAAGTGCCAAGTGGTTTTCCCCTCACACCAGCCCCTCCCTGGCGCCACCCCCAGATGTGACTTAGGTTTCTGGCACAGGAGACTCAGGCTGTCCTCTCACCTAAGAGGCAATAAGCGGCTTGAACCTGCCAAGCAACAGGGCAACTGTCTGCGCATCAGTGTGACTGCCCATGTGCCCGCGCCCTCCCTTGGATACCCCCCCCCCAGCAGTGTGTTCTCACAGGAGGGGGGAAGCAGGGTGCAATGGAGAGGACTTTAGGTTACAAATGCTGCAGGTTGTATTCAAGTTTCAGGGCTGGAACCCCCATGACCTAGGGGAAGGTCTCCCTCCAGTCTCCCATTCCCTCCGGAACTGAGGGACAGGGATAGGCTCTGGGCCCCCCCCGCCAGCATGCTGCTATGAGGCCACCTGCTGCCCACCCTGACACACATTCTGCTAGACTCTCCCAGAAGCATGCTTCCTGTCCTAAGCAGGGAGAGCACACAGAACAGTACTGTGGACTTCTCTCAGTGTCCCTGCTCAAAACGCCGTGATGGGCATTGTGCTGATCCCTGATGTGCAATACAGCCAACAACTCAGGCAGACCCACAGCCACGCTCCTAACCGTGGACCATCCCTCCCTCCCTCCCTCTGGCAGCATTGCTGCTGCTGACCAAGGGCTGTCCACTCCCTGAACGGCGCCTACTCTTAGGGACTGGCTGGGGGGAGAGCTGTGGGTTGCAATCCATTCGAGGCAGTTCCCAACATGCACCCCAGCTCCCCCCCCCCATGCCCATTTGGTGTGAAGGCAGACCTCTGATTGGACTTAGAATCAAGAAATGTCCTCGAACCCAAGTCAGCCTGGAGAAGCAGAGGAGCTAGAGGGCCAGCAGAGCAAGTACAAACAAAGGAAACCCATGGAGCTTCCGGCCCACGGTGGCTCAATGGGGCACCAGTCGCCTGCACACCTTCAGAGCCCTGGCTGGACAGAGGCAACCATGAAGGGGCCCTGCAGCTGCTCCAGCGGCTGCCAGGGGGCGCTGCAGGGCCAGAGGGCTCCCCCCTCCCCCGCAGGATGAGGGCATGAAGCAGTCGCTCCTTCTGAGGTCTCAGGAATGAGGTGGCGTGGGAAGGCAGGTGTGGGGACTTGTGAGTCCTGGTGCAGAGCCAAGGCTGCAGGTGGCGGAGTGGGGCGTGTGTCGGCAGAGGAGGTGGCAGTGTGGCAATGGGAGGGAACCAGGTTCACAAAGGGGACAGTGGCTCCAGGCCACCCTCATGGTTTCCCTTTAACCACATCCAATACCTTGACGGGCTGACTGGGAGCAGGGGAGATGCCCTAGGAAAGGGTGACGTTAATTCCATGGAGCGATTCCCACTTGCCGGGGGCCTGGTCTGCCGACCCGGGTGAAAACTAGACACTGCCATTGCCTTCCTGCCCACCTGACCTGAAGCACGGGCACAGCACCCCCACCAGGAGAGGGCACACCGCCCTCCGTTTACACAGAGCAGCTGTGTGCCTGGGGTTTGCTTTCTGACTTGTGTCCTCAGAGGGTAAGTGCGCAGGGGCCGTCATCCCAAGCACCTAGTCTGCCGCACAAGAACTAAACCGAAGTGTCCAGCTTGTCCACAGGAAGTCAGCGAGCAAGGGCCTGCCCGCCCCACCCTCTGCTGCCAACAGGGAGCGTTTGGGGCTGGGGTGGCTGGACATTGTTCCGAGGCACCCCTTTGTCAGGCCACCCAGCTGAGGTGACCAGGGCATCCTCGAATATACCACAGGTGCTGCTTAAAGTGCAAAGAGACCCGGAGGGCTGGGTGGCATGCGGGGCTCTACCGCACACTCAGGTACCTTAGTGTCAGGCTTCTCCCTGCAGGAGTGGGGGAAGCCGTATCGGCGGCAGCCTTAGCGGACTGCGTGTTGTGGGGCAGAGGTGGGTGAGAAGGGTCCTCCCAGAGGCCAGGAAGCTGAGGGGAAGGCCACAGGAGGGGTGGTGGTAGTGTGACAGACAGGCACGGTGCTCTGGTGACTGTGATGGCGTCTGTGCCTGCTGGCCCTGGGAGTATGAAGGATGTGTGGGCAGCGTATCACCGTACCCTGCCCCCTTCCCACAAGCAGCGCTGCTGGCGGCATTCTATGGCCCAGGATGAAATGACTCTACTTCAACACCAAACACACTAAACCAACCCCCAGGAGCACCCCTGCACCCTCAGCTGTCCCCTCCCTCACAGGCGTACCACTCCCCCCGCCCCCCACGCGCGTGCACACACACACACACACCCCCCCCAAGTAGTGTTTCCACAGCACTGTAGTGTGTCCAAAGGCAGACCAATCCCAGGCTGGTCTGCTCGTCTCCACGCTCTGCCCGTTAAGGGCTCAAACCAGCTTTTGGTTCCAGGGGACCTGGTGACAGTGAGACCCCAACAGGCTCTCGGGCAATCAGCCCTGGGCCACTTGCACCTGTCTGCCTCTCCGAGGGGTGGGAGAAGAGCTGAATCTTGAGGTCTGCCGTTTTCTTCTGGTAGTGTCTTCCTTTTTCTTTTTAAACATTATTGGATTTTCCCATTTTCCTTCCAATGTTCCTTGGCTGCAAAGGGAATGTATCCCGAAGCCCGTGAAGGGAGGGCGTGGGGCCGGAGGGGAAAGCTGCGCTCCCTTGATCCAGCCACAAAGGTCCCTCAGCTCTGCACCTTGGGGTGGCAGAGCCCTGCCCCACATGTTCCCCCAAGGACGCTAGACAGGCCTATAGCAGGTGGGAAGGGACAAGGGAAGTGTTCTCTGGGGCTGCCCGCCCTGCCTGGGGTGGCCTGCATCTCAGAGCCTCTTCCTTCTGCTGTCCAAGGCCAGGGCTGTCCAAGCAGCGGGCGATGCACCGAGGCCAGTGTGTGCGGGCAGGCGCGGCCAGGGAGCAGTGAACGGATGAGGGCCCCCGGGGCTGCTGCTAAGTTCAGTCCTCCCAGAGGTCCACGACAAAGGGCAGGGCCCGCCGGACCCCTGCCTGTAGCCAGCCCCAGGGCTGAGGGCTGGGCTTGGGGCATCTGACAGCCCAGCCTATGGTGGACTGCTGGCTGGTGCTGCCGCTGAGGTGTTGAGGAGGTGACAGGGCAGGCCCTCCCGCCCCCGCCCAGTGGGCCACCTTACCGAAGAGAGAAGAGTTTCCTTTTGCCCAGAACTTGGTGACTCACAGCGTGTGCTCAGCTTGAAGCTGGGAGGGGAGCAGTGGCTGCATCGGGGACTGGGGGGTGGGTGGAGGCGACCGAGGGGGTGATGGCTGGCTGGTGATGGGTGTGGAGGTGAGAAAGGGCACGGCGGAAGCCAAGGCAGAGGGGGAGCTGGGCGTGGCGCCGGGAGGCTCGCTGATGGGCCGATTGTGGAAGAAGAAAGGGCACTGCTGGATGAAGAGCTCGATGATTGTCTGATAGGTCCGCGTGGCCGTGAGCGCGTCCATGGTGCTGAAGTCAGGCCTCATCAAGGTGGGCCAGAAGCAGATGGAGAGGTTCTCGCTGGTCATGAGATTCACCTTGTTGTTGTGGCTGACTCTGTAGGTGACACCAAATTCACGGTCAGAGCTCTGAGGGACAGTGGGCCCACCTGAGGCTTTGTGCCCGGGCCCGTCTCCTATGTGTGCCCTGTCACTGTCAACCTGGCTGTCCTTCCTGCCTGCCCACCACAGCAGGGAACGGGAAGGCCCAAGCACAGCTCTCTGTGCCCTGTCCTCTGCTCTGCTGTCCCCACATGCCAAGCCCCCAGGGTGGCTCTGAGGCCCTGGCCCATGGGAGGTCCCCCCCAAGCCTTGGGGTACACAGGCTGCCTCCAGGACTCTTGCCCAGATCACCAAAGTGGGTGACAATGCTCAGGCTGTGCAAGACGGGGAGCTGTGCCAGAGCTCCTGAAACACCAGGGCCGAGATGAAACCAGGTCTGCTGGGAACAGACAGTCCGTGCGGGTAAACGGGGCAACTGTGCCATTACCAGTTTCCTGATGCAGCGCCTGCCCTCACTGGGCGGGGGCTGCTTCTCCCAGTGCGCCTGAGTTGGCGAGGTGTTGTCACACACCACGGACACGGACACTGGAGAGAGGACTTCAGCACCCTTGAGGCCACACGGCCTCTCTGAGAGAGAACCAGGGTGGGCCTGAGCCAGAAGTGCCCCCTTGGGGAGGCAGACTAGCACCCCTGCAGGCTGGGATGGGGATGGAGCCTCGCTCAGCCTCATACTGCTGCTCCCTGGCCCTGACTGGTGATTCCTGCAGAGAAAAGACCGAACAGCAAGCCCTGCGACATACTTGTTTAGGTGGGAGATGACGTATTTGAAGACCTCGTGGTTTTCCTTTGGAAACTTCTTGAGGACTTCCTTGAGGGCGTGCAGCTTTTGCTCTCGGTCGTTGATTTCTGAGGAAAGAGAAAACCAAAGACTTCCATGGCTGAGGCTGGGTGTTCTGGGCTCAAAGCAGACCCTGCTCCAGGACAGCTGGCGGCCGCCAAGGGCGTGCTGTGTCGGACCTTCTCTGAGGGAAGCCTAGCCCCTTCCTTCCCCCAGAGCCTGTGCCAAGGCAGCACACCTGGCAGTGGCTCGGGCCCCCGGGCCAGGCCCACCTCTGGGTCCCAGGCGCCTGCTGAAGGGGAGCACTGTGCGCCTGGAGCCTCCTGGCCCCCACCACCCAGGACTCAAGGATCCAAAGAGACTCCACCATAAAGAACACCATTCTTTCCTCATCTGGTTGCCCCTGGAGACAGGCATCTCAACGCAGAAAGCCCGCTCGCTTCTGACCAGACGGGTGAGAGATGCCACCCACCCACGCCAAACGACTGTCTGGGGAGGGAGTTTGTCACCAAAGCAGGGCTCTGTCCTCTTCCTGGACCCACAGGACCCTCCACACATCGCCCTATAGGAAGAGGCGATGGAAACAGTGGGGGACTCTCATGCAGTCCATCGGAGGTTCTACATCCCCGCCCCCTTGCCCATCATGAAACCCTAATGTGCTAGGAGAGAACACAGCGCACGAGGATGAACGCTTAGCCCGCGCCAGGCCTGCTTCAGGGCCCTCCCAAGCCTACGAGGCAGGGCTATCCGCTGTGTCAAGAAGGAGGAATCAGAGGCCCAGAGTGGTTGCAGAACCTAAGTGGGGACCACTGCGCTCTCTGGGGCCGGGAGCCCACCTGGAGCCAGCAGCCAGGACAGGTTCTCTGAGCGTGAGAGGATATCCCGATGGCTGCTCCTGGAAGGGAAGGCTCACTCCAGGGCTCCAGGGCTTAGCTCCTACAGCAGGGTCACCCCAGGAAGAATGACAGCTATCCCACACTGAGGATTGGGGGGTGGCTGGATGGGGGTCCATTAAGAAATATGATGGTTTAGGGGCATAAGCCCCTTTGCTAGGCAGGAAAGCGCCAGCCCCTCTCCCCACAAATAAGCCACGCACACGTCTGCCTGCACCTGGAGGTTGGCAGACTTCTCAAACCCCAGGATTCTTTTTTTAAAAATATATATTTTATTGATTTTTTATAGAGAGGAAAGGAGATAGAGAGTTAGAAACATCGATAAGAGAGAAACATCGATCAGCTGCCTCCTGCACACTCCCCACTGGGGATGTGCCTGCAACCAAGGTACACGCCCTTGACCGGAATCGAACCCGGGACCCTTCAGTCTGCAGGCCGACTTTCAGAAAACCAGTGACGGGGAAGCAGGCACGACGAGCTGTGGAGAGCTCTCGCTGGCAGGCCAATGAACACGAACCGGGGTTAACTTTTTGACTTGTGAATGACTTGATTAAAATATGTATTTTGGGAACATCTGCCTGTTAGAAAATGACCAAAAACAAAACAAACAACAAAAAAACAAAAAGCCCACAGAAACTAATTATGTGGGGGCATTATCAGCTTCATTTCTCTGAAGCCAAGATTTATTTTAAGGGTTCAACCTCAAGGGCACACTTTGTCTCTGGCCTTGAGTTTCAAAACCCTATCTGTTAAGTTTAAAAAAAAGTTTACTTAGAAGCAGTAAGCGGCTCCCAGAGGAGGAGCGTGCACAGCTGTCTCACTCAGCAATCCCTCGCGCCCCTTCGAGATGCGGCTCAGCGCGGGTCTCGCCTGGTGTGCGCTGTAACGAGGCACCCCCACAGCCACAGCACCTTCACCCACGAGGCAGCCTCACCCGCCCTCCTGGCTGGAGGCAGGAAACGGGGCTGGCAAGGCCACCGTCTGCCCTGGATGCCCCTCCTTCCTATCCTCCAAGCAACAAGGAGGGTTGCTTCCTCTCTCTTCCTTGGGGAAAGGGAGGGGCAGGGTGGGGCTGACTCAGCCGCTGCGATAGTAATTATGGGCCACACCCAGGAATGCCACCCTCCTTCCTGATGGCGAGGTGCCCGGCAAGGACCTCCATGGCCACCTTCCTGTGCTCCATTCCCTTTCTCCCACTGGCTTCGTGGTGGGAGGGGGGGGAGGCCATGAAGGAGAGCGCCAGAAAGCTTCCCAGGGCAAAGCCTGGTCCTGCACCTGCCACACGAAAAGCAAGGCCCACCGTGCTGGTGCCCTGCTGACTCGCCCTTTTTCGCTTCCCTCAGGCAAGCGAAGCCCCTCCAGCGCCAGGGGTGGGCTCCAGGCTCACGCTGGCAGCCGTGCCAGGCCAGCCGGCACGGGGACGCCTTACGCGGCGTGTGCCGAGTGCCGGCGGGGATTCCAGTCGCTTTCTGTGCAGCTCCCACCACCACCTGAGTGTTTACCCCGCAGGCTGGCTGAGCAAACCTGCTGAAGAGGCAACGCCAAGGGCACAAGGCTGGCGGGGGAGGAGGGGAGGGTCCCAGGCTGCCTTCCACCACAATGCAGTGCCCGCGCCAACTTCAATCATCCTCTCCGGCGTGGGGGGTGGTAGTTAAAGGGCTTGGGTCCCCAAGCTAACACACCACACTTGAAATCAGGTGTCAGGTGAAAGCAAGACACTCTAGGAGGCAAAACAACGTCTGGACACAGACCAGGCAACTCACAACAACCGAGACCACAGAACTCAGGAGGAAGAGGAGGGGGCTGCCAGGGGCCACCGCGGCCCTCAGAGACGAGCTCATCACATCTCTCACGCTGGACAGAGAACCCCAGGCTCAAAGGAGGAAGAATACTGGCTGAAGGTCACGTAAGTTGGTGCTAGGGACCCTGATTTCAAATACCAGTCTTGCTTTGGTTGTGCCACTCTGCTGCCACCTTTGGCATCCAGGCTGCCAACCAGGCTCTAGGCTTGGATCTGCTGTGCCTAACAGTGCCTGGAGGAAAATCCTTGATGACCTTTGACCACCTGGCACACGGGCACCACCAGAAGAGGACAACACCCAGCTCAGAGCCACACCCCTCGGTGAGGCATGCAAGCACACCCCTGTGCAGGCCCCACCTTCCCGAAGGTGGGAAAGGACTCAGGGCGTCCTCCAGGAGGCATAACCCTGCAGTAGCCTGCTCAGTGTCCCACCAGACCAAGGCAGGGACTGGCACGTGCTAGGAGGTGAGGGACAACCCCTATCTGGACAGACAAGAGGAAGCAGGATCCCAGGATGAGCAATGTCACAAGGCAGCCTGTGAGTAAGAGCCCAGGGAGCAGTGAGGCTGGTCCGCCTGGGGATGGGCCAGTCCGTCGGTTAGCATCTGTGGCCCATGTGGCTTCATCTGTAAATGGGATGGTGAGGCGGTGAGGTGAGGGGGTTGGTGAGCTGCGCCCTGAACCATTCTGGGTCACACATCCCTTTGACAATCTGATGGTAGCTACTGGTCTTCTCTGTGGACTAAGATGTGCACATGGATCTCACTTGTGGTTTTAAGTTCCTGGACTCACAGGAACTCCTTAGAACCTCTGCCCTGAGAGGGAGCCAGCTGCAGGGCTCCTTCCGGCACAAAAAGACATAGGTCAGTGCTCGTGCAGCACTGGGTGGGCCCGAGGGGTTCCAGACAGGTGGTGAGGGGCCACGGGGACTGTGCGAGGTCAAGGAGAAGGTGTGGAGCAGGAACAATTGAGGACACTTTGAATGCTGAGGTGGTGTGAGGAGGAGACGGAATGGGGAAATAAAGCTGTGTTCTCTGCCTCATGCCACCTCTACCACGAAGCCCTCTCCCTCACTTCCTCCACACACTGCCGTTTCTGCATTTCCAGCTCAGCTTGCTTCATTCTGTCTGGCAACAGCTTACATGTGCCCGTGGGGAGGGCAGGTACAATGTCTCAGCCCCGAAGGTCAAGCCTCAGCTTGCCACTCCCTAGCGGTATGCTGCTCTTCATTTCTCAGTCTCCCACACATCACCTTGAATGTGGTAGAAAGATGACTGGTGAATAATCACAAATATCTCTATTTTGTGGGCACATTTTCAGCACGTTCAATATTGTGAAATTATGGAACTAACAAAACAATTTGATAGTGACCTTGGTATTTGTTGTGATGGGATCTGAAATCATTTCCAAGCCCTGGATAGACACAGACACTACAGTTCTTAGTGGTCAAGTTGATGTTGCCATGGAAACCCAGCCAGGCTGGGGACAGCTACTTTTGGGCTTGAGAATCTTTGTTCCACGTCCCTGAACACTAACTCTGGCACTCACTGCCTGGTGGCTGTCTCTGGCTCAGTTAACCATCCCTGACTTACACAGCCTGACTCTTCACTCAGCTAGCTTTGGCTGTCAGAGGTGCCAGGATACTCCCCGCAACCAGGTTCAAGACAGAGCCCCAGCTGACTAGCTGGGGGCGCTGGAAACACAACAGGAAGAGGAAGCAGAAAATTTCCACCCTTTCCCAGGCTGCAGTGGCAGCAAGAAGCTCCCTTCCTCAGCACTGGAAGTTGCGGAAGCTGCTGTAGGAAGGGCAGCTGATTCCCTATCAATAACACCTCCCTCTCCTGCTCCCAATCCCTGCAAAACCAAAAAAAATGCGATGTCAGCAATTCCCACAGAAACAATGGAATTCTGTTGGGTGCCAGGACTTCACTAGCCTCTAGATGGCGCCAAATCAAGACAAATGCTGACAGGAATCCCCCTAACTCACTGGTTCTCAACTTGTGGGTCGCGACCCCTTTGAGGGTCAAATGACCCTTTCACAGGGGTCGCCTAAATACAACCTGCATATCAGATATTTACATTATGATTCATAACAATAGTAACATTACAATTATGAAGTAGCAACAAAAATAAATTTATGGTTGGGGGGTCACCACTAGATGAGGAACTGTATTAAGGGTCGTGGCATCAGGAAGGTTGAGAACTCCTAGCAAGCTGGGTACCAGCCCAGGCCTCCTCTCCCTAACTTCAGCCAAGTGACCAGCCCAGGCTGAAAGAAAGTTGGCTCCAGCAGAGATTTCCTACGTGTTTCACATCAGGGCCAGCCTGGAGTCTGCTGAAGCAGAGATTGCTGGGAGGACCTCTATCAGGATCAAAGAAGAAGCGGACACCTGTCCCCAGCCCCTAAGTCATCCGGACAAGCCGGACTCCTGTCCTGAGAAGGCAGATGGGAAAGGCGGCCAGATGAGCTATGATGGTCCCAGAACTCTGCCCCATCCCTGGTGGGCTTGGACAGGATTAGGAGCTATAGACAGTTTTAATCTGCCAAGACCACGTGGATAAAATATGGTGAAGGCAGCACCCAGGTGTGGAAACAAACATCAGAGGGAATGCAGACCACGGGAAGGTGATGCAGGGGCCCTGAGCCTTTAGCAGTCAGGACCTGACAGGGGCACCTCCACAGCGCAGGGGTGGCCTTCCGCCAGCATCTCCAGTCACTGAAGCCACTAAGAGTCTGTGACCCAGAACTTAAAGCTCTGCTGAATTGAGACCGCCCTCAAATTTCTGTCCACACCAGCCTTGTGAGTAGACTGTGCCTGCTTAAAACTCCCTCTTCTCAGTCCCGCTAGTGTGGCTCGGTGGTTAAGTGCTGACCCATAAACCGAGAGGTCACCGGTTTGATCCCCAGTAGGGGTGTGCAGGAGGCAGCCGATCAATGACTCTCTCATCAATGTTTCTTTCTATCTATTCCACTACCTTTCTCTCTCCCTAAAATCAATTAAAAAACCCATAAAACAAACAAACAAAAAAACCCCTCCCTCTTTTGAGTTGAGCAATGACAAGATGAGACTAAGGTCCTGGGATCTGAGGAACATGGCACCCCTTGGTCACTGGCAAAGACACTCCCTTCTGCTGTAGAGCAATGGCTGCTTCTGGGGCTTTGGTCTACCAGAAGTACAAGTCAGGAAAGCCTGACTTTGGCTAAAAAGTGCTACATGTGGGAAGCTCCAAGAGGTTAGGTCCCCTCCGCAGAACCACACACAGTCCAGGAAAGGCTGCCCAGGGGGAAGGCCTGCCTGAGAGAGGCAGGCCAGGGCAGGAACAGCTGTCAGGACAGGCGGGATAGCATTCAAAGATGGCCCTTAAAACAAGGTGCTAATGTGCTGTAGCCCCAAGTGATCATCTAGCTGGGGCCACTGGCCCTGTCCCTTTCCCTCAGAGGCTGGCTGACAGGAAGAGAGGCGTGAGGGAGAGGCAGGGAGAGGACAGTAACATCTACTTTGTAACAAGGCCTGTTGTAGACCCACCTCTATACCTTTCCTAATCTCATTTCATAAACAGGAGTAGAGACATAGAAAATGAAGGGTCACAATATGCACATCACATTGACCATCACAATATGCACAGGCAAAGGAGCACAGATTCAATCTGAATTTGGCAGCCAAACTAGGCTCTTAACTCATAGAGTTTGGGGGGACCCCCAGAGAAGAACCTCTGGTCCTCAAAGACAGGAGCCTCCTTTGCAAGTCCCTTTGGTGTCATCTTGTTAGTTTCCTTTCCTATGTCCTTTAAATCTCAGCTCTAAGTGCCCGCCCCTGAGGGCAGGACCCATTCTTATGGTGCTGCCTCCCCCTCCCCCCTACAGTGTGCTCAAGGTAGTCAGGCTGGGGTGCTGCCAGGGCCCACAAGCAGACTGAGCTGCCAGTACTCACTGTGCGCCTCCACCAGGTCAATCTGCATGTTGTAGGGGACCAGGGGGTCAGGCAGCTCTGAGAAGAAGCTCTTCATGGCACCAGCCACGGCGTTCACTGTGAAGTCTTTCTCTGCCAAGTCCAGGTTGTGGTCTGAAAGGAAGTTGGAAGAGTGAGGCCAGGTCGATCGAAGCTGTGCAGAAGCAAAAGGAAAACCCTGTGCTTGGGGGGGAAGTCAGGGAGACCTTGAGGACCCTGGGGTGCTGCCCAGGGCTGGCCTGGAGCCTGGGCAGGGCCTCGGGATTACCACAGGCTGGACAGGAGCATCCCTGGTGCTGCTAAAAGAAGGTTCTCAGATTGGCAGAGGCCGACACCTCCTTCCAAGACCACCCTGTGAGGAGGAGTCGCACCGCCTCCTCTGTGCCATCCGTTAGCTCCCTGTGTCCGCCTGGACGTGCTGCTCCCTTTTCCTGACACCCCTCCCTCCAAGGGGAGAAAGGAAGGGGGCTTTCCTAAAAAGCGGACTCACTTTTCACGATGGGTTGCAAACACATTACCAACAATGTTGACCATTGTCACCCTAAGAAATTCAATAAAAAAGAAAAAAATACCCTATAACAGTTTTGATTGCTACCCCCATCTTCATCCCTTATGATGGTAGGACAGACAGACTTGTTCTTTTCCCTCTGGCCCCTCATAGCTTATGACACCACCGATCACTAATTTTTTCTTTTCAGACTTGACACACTGATTTGTAAGAAATCATCGAATGATAGTCATTAGCGGTTTCCATTTTGGGGGTAAGCTGTGTTACAGATTCTTGCATCTACGGTACAAGTGCACACACAGGGCATGGCAATACCCTCCTTGGGACCTCCTGCTTCCTAGCCCAAAGGATGAGCACGCATTCCTGCTCTCGTGTCACCTCTGCCCGCGGGCCGCTAGCAGAGAACTGTGGTGCTGCAGTGCGAGGGCCACGGTGCTTGGGCAGGGAGCCTGCTCCCGGCTGTGTACTGGCAGCCGCTCTGTCACGCAGCCCGCACAGGCTGGCTGGCTTCTGAGCCTGGCTTGGCCCCTTAGGCCCAGCCATGCGTTTAGTCTGACCCAACTCTGATCCTTAGGTTACCTTCCTCCCTGGCCAGTGACATCTGAGAACTCTGATTGCTTTGGCTCATCTGCTCTGGCACCGGTGGGTGAGACTTCTTGTCCCACAGAATGCTCAGTGCTAAAGAGGCAGAGCTTGGCCGAGTGTTGGGGTGAAACAGATCTGGCCTCTCAGAGCTGCTCTAGCTTAGGAGATGGGAGTCCCGCTAAGAGCAAGTCTAATTCATGAGTTCAGCTTTAGAAGCCTGAGTCCCAGGGCTCAGCCAACCACACAATGTTCCTTTGCTTTCTCTCTCGTGCTGGGACTTTGAGAGAAGGGCACTCCTTTGTGGGGAGGGGCCCTGGCAAAACAAGTTTGTCTTCTCAGTCCAACTTCGTATCATGTGCATGGAATTACGCCTGCATGGCACAGTCCCGGGAGCAAGGCCCTTCCGTGGTGAATGAGCATGTGCCAGGGTGACCCGATCAGTGTCTGTGGGAGGTGATGGGCTGACACAGGCTTGGCGGGGGATGCTTCCGTTTGCAGACAGGCCCGCTCCTCCTCTGTGGCAGTGACCATGGGGGCGATACTAACTGGGGCCAGATGCTTCCTCTTTCTCAGTCACTGAGCCAGCGCCTCTTGCTCTGCGGCTGTGTGTGGCAGGAGCACCCCCAGGGCTGGACTGCAGCTCCCTCAAGGGGCTCCACTGGCAGTTTGGCTGTCGTGGTTGCCTTGACTGGCTCCGGCCTCCGATGCTCAGCAGGCTGTGGCCTTACCTTGATCAAACTGTCTCTGCAGACTCTCCATCTCTGACTTGTTCCCGCTGACCCGGTAGATGCCTTCAGTGCTCAGTCCTGAGGAGAAACAAGCAGGTGTGTTAGGTGCAGGCAGTGGGGCGGAGACCGAGGCGGCACACTCAAGGAGAGAAGGGGCGAGCATGAGGCGCCTTCCATGAGAGGGGCAGGGGCTAAAGCAATTTCCTGGATGCTCCAACCTATTTCTTCTCCATATTCTTTTTATTCCCCTCTGATTTCTAGAGAGTGTAAGAGAGGAAGGAAGGGGGAGAGTAGAAAAGAGAAAAACATCAATGTGAGAGACATACTGGTTGGTATGCTCTTGTACACACCCCAACCGGGGCCAGGGATCCAATCTGCAACCTAGGTACATGCTCTTGACCAGGAATCAAACCCTCGACCCTTCAGTGCGCGGGGCGACGCTCTAACCACTTGGCAACACCAGCCAGGGTCCCCATATTCTTTTTCACTTAAACATTTAAAATACTTGATTTTGAAAAAATAAAAACAATATAGAAATACACCAGCCAAAGTTTGATGTAAACTCTTGTCCACAGTTTGATGTAAACTCTTTTTTTTTTAAAATATATATTTTTTATTTTTATTTTTTACAGAGAGGAAGGGAGAGGGATAGAGAGTTAGAAACAGCTATGAGACAGAAACATCGATCAGACCTCCCACTGGGGATGTGCCCGCAACCAAGGTACATGCCCTTGACCAGAATCGAACCTGGGACTCCCCAGTCTACAGGCCGACGCTCCATCCACTGAGCCAAACCGGTCAGGGCTGATGTAAACTCTTGAATTAAAATTGTTTTTTAACAAAAGGGAGATAATATTCTCTTAACCCACTATTTTTACTTACCAACTACTAATATGTTCTCAACTTACTCTAGTCATTAACTATTCTTTTTTTTACAATATGATTTTAAAGACATCAAAGGATATATAACTTTAAAAATAGTCCTATTGTTAATCATTTAGGTTTTTCCAAGTTTTCACTGTGAGAAATAACCCACAATTATGTTTTTTTTTGATAGCCAGTAAGTATAACAGATTCTTGGCAGTGTGTATTTCTCACTTTGTGAATTTCCTATTCACATTCTTGTTTATTTTCCTGTAAAAGTGGTTCTTCTCATTTTGTACTTGAAAGAAGTCTTAGAATATTAAGCAATTGCCTGTGTTAATGTTATAAACATTTACATTTTTTGCCTTTTTGTTACTGGTCTTCTACTTTTGTGTATTACATTTTTTAAAGTACATAATTTAAAAATTTTAGGTTTTCAAGACCAGTCCTTTTCTTTATGATGTCTTCCTTTGTTTTTATGCCTAATACAGATTTTCCTATTAGTTTAATTTCTATTTCTTCCTTCTCTTATACTTTTTAAAAATTCAATTAAATAGTATAGAAGAATATAAAGCGTCAACCGAGCGACTGGCCTCCACCCTGCACTCTCACCCCCTGGCAGAGTAGATTCTAAGCACTGTCCACTGACTCCCTCTCCCCTTCCAGGGAAGGAAAGCCCACTGCTGCCCCCTTACATCACAGCCTAAAGGATAATTAGGTCCCTGTGAAAACCAAGACGGGGTCTCAGGGCCAAAGCAATCTTGGTTCCCTCTGAAGACTGGCTTCGAGCAGCTCTGGCCGGCTGCCGGCACTGAAGAAGTGCCCTGAGCTACCGCCGCACACAGCCCAGAAGGCAGTGCAGGCAGTGGAGAGGGGGCCAGGCCCTGGAGTCAGTTACTAGGCTCCTCTGAAGAGGGACCCATCAGGTGAGATGAAAGCAGACAGTCTGCCTGTTCCTGGGGCCCCAGATTAGTGGCAGGTGACCTTTGAAGAACACAAACAAAAGTCATCAATTCCTTGGCTTAAAAGCTGTTGACTGCAGGTCGGTCTTTCCCCCAGAGAAAAGGGGGTAAATGGCTCAGTCCCAAGGACACCCTATGGTGCAATGTCTAGCTTGCGAAGGAGCTGCCTCGAGGGAGGTGCGGACACTTTCTAACCTGAGGCTCCAGATGCGCTCCAGCTCAGTGGTGACCTTTCCCATTGCCCCCTCCCCGCGCTGGAATGAAAGTGCTTTCCTGCATCCACCCCCCCCCCACTCATTTATTGAAGGATGATCACACCATCGAATCCTCATCCCCAATGGTAGGAGCTACTCAATGGAGAGAATACAAATGGGAAAGTGAGGTGCAGACAGGCCTGGCCCACACTGCACAGCGGGTACGTTAGTCTAAGCCAGGCCGTCCTTCCTCCCAGAAAGACCACACTCGAGTAAAGTCCACTGGCCCTCAGCATTCTGGAAGCTTTGTAGATGTACATCCCCTACTGCTGTCAACCCAAAGGTCAGAGGTCAGGGGCTGGACATTGTGCACCATCCCTAGTTAGTAATTTTACAATGGTCTCTTCTCAGTGACTTCTCTAGCCTGTTCAGAGATATACTTAAACTTCCTACTTATTTCACATCTCCAGTGATGCATGCCACATGCTTATACATCAAACCATCCACATCGGGGCAAGCCCTGGGTGGGTATGTGTCAGCAGGCTCAAGGCTGCACTGGGCTGAAATAACTATTTTCTAAGCAGTCTTCTCTTGACCTGACTATCATTCCTCTCCAATACAGAGAGAACAGGCAGCAGGAGCTTCCCAAGTCCTTGGCAATGTCGCACTGCCCTCTCTGAGCCCCGGTGTGGAGAGGCGCTCTCTCAACTTCCGACCCTCACAGCCGCAGGCCATTCCATCACCTCTGCAACCCTGACCTTCAGCTCAGACAGAGCAGTCCTCTGCGTTGTCTCCCAATGGCCACTTGCCCAGCATCACAGGGCAGAAAACAAAGTGCAAATTAGTTATCTGGAAATTTTCAGAGGTTTGGGCTGCCGAAACCTCACTAGATCTCTGATTACAAAAAGGGAAGCATTTGAAAGTGCAAGGCCAGCTCCACATATCAATTAATCACCAACTTAGTATTTCCTGTAATTCGGATGTATGTTTACTTTACGAAATCCCATTTTAAAATAGTAATTCCACCGCTGCCCTACACAACACCATAACATAACTTAGAAAAGCTATTATTTGCATGGCCAGTACAACTTTTCACAACTACTAATTAGGCATCAATTAAATAAAAACAAAAACTGTAGAGCCAACTTTGAACGTCGTGATGGCTGTTAGTAAAACAGAGGGCTAGTGACATGGGTGAGGATGCAGGTGAGAACCAGGACACCTGACAGGCATGGGCAGCCACGGAGCCCAAACCAGAGCAGGAAAGCGCTGGGGTGCTGTAGGCGGAGGGGCTGGATTCTAAGGGGGGGGGGTGTCCTGGGACCCACGGGCCCACATAGAAACACTCTAGGAGTGACTGGCTCACGCCTGCCAGCAGGAAGCATAGGCCTTACCAATAGTAGCCCCCAACCACCATGTCTATTCCATGCCCACAAGTCCACCTGGGAAAGCTTCAACCTTAAACTGTGGGGCAGGTCACACACAGAAATCGCCAAAGACCCCACTACCCAAGCAGTCTCGGAGAGAGGCCTTTTCACTTCCCTTTTTTTTTTTTTAAATAAAAAAGCCTTAATGGTTTCAAATATCTACTCTGTCTTATGTTTAAGTTAATCTTTGGGACCAGAACAAGACAAAGTTCAGAATGGCCAAGGTCACTACCTTCAAATATCCGAGCTGCCATGCAGAACAGTTTTGTTCCAAAGGCTCAAGAGCTCCAACCAAGAATGGAAATGGCAGGAAGGCAGGTCTCTCCACATATGAGAGTATGCACAGCTAGCGCTGCCACTCCTCGGAGAGGGCCAGGGCTTTAGAGTTCCCTGCTCACCGATAGCCATCTGTGTGGATTGCTGTTCAGAAAGATAGTATCTGGTCTAGGGAGATAGTAGTAACAATAATAAACCATTTACTGACTGCTTACTCTGTGTGAGGCACATAATGCTAAGTGCTTACCATACGGTTTACATTAACTCGAACTCCAGCCCCAGAGAGGTTATTACTAATCCCATTTTAGAGACGGGAATGCAGAGGCTAAGGGGTAACATGTACAAGAGCAGAGTGGATTGAGATTTGAATCCTACTCCATCCTAGAGCCTTAATATTTTACTTTTATGTTTGAAATAATTGGT
Source organism: Murina feae (assembly GCA_004026665.1). Classification (NCBI taxonomy): domain Eukaryota; kingdom Metazoa; phylum Chordata; class Mammalia; order Chiroptera; family Vespertilionidae; genus Murina; species Murina feae. The sequence continues at coordinate 21,141 of PVJC01019164.1, forward strand.
TCTCAAAATCGCACATGAATCCAAATCTCCTAAAGGGCTTGTTATAATATTCCTCCCACAGAAGTTTCTGATATTCTCTCTCCCCCGAGACTCTGCATTTCCCACATTCTGGATGATGTAGGTCCTGCTCGTCAGGGAGCTACCCTTTAAGAGCTGTTACTCTAGATCATGGCTCAGCCCTCTAAGGTCTCTGACTCCTGAATTCTATCATTCAATAAAATTGGGGGGGGGGGGGCAGAAAGGAAAAATAAATACCAGATACTTTAGGAACAAAGCATTTCCAAAAAGTATTAAAATTGCTATTTGTTTATTATTAATTTTTTTTGTTAATCCTCCCCCAGGGTATTTTTTCCCATTGATTTTTAGAGTGGAGAGGGAGGGGGAGAGAGAGAAAGAGAAACATCTATGTGAAGCAAACATCGATTGGTTGCCTTCCCCCACATGCCCCAATGGGGGGCCAGGGTTCGAACTTGTGACCCAGGTACATGCCCTTGACAGGAACCTGAACCTGAGACCCCCTCGGTGCAGGGCTGACATTCTAACCATCGAGCTGTGCCAGCCAGGGCTGCTTTTACTTTTAAGCAAGCCCTTATGCGTTATTGAAACTTTTAAGCTTTTATAAAAATAGTCGAGAAAAGCTAAAAGACCTTATTCTTCTCTTCAATATTCATGGAGCACCCCATGGCAGAGCCTTCCAGGCGTCGTCTCCCTCAAGACTGTTTTGGTGACACAGGAAAGCTAGATGGCCCACCAATGCCAGCCATGAGGTAAGAATGGGCATATTTCACTGTGATTTTCCCATCACAGCAAATGCTGCTGGCCCTGGCTCCTGAGAGATGCCTGTGGCACTTACTTGGCAGACTAGGGGCATTAGGTGACCAGCAGGAGCTTGGAAATCAAGGGGAGAGTCACTCTTGCCCTGGTATGTGCCTGGTTCTCTGAAACGTCCAAACAAGTTTTTACTCCTGGATTGCAAGCACCATGTCTCAGCACCTGTGCTCTTGGCCAGAATCTTTCTGAGTCAGCCCAGGCCAGACTGCACCTCTCTGCTCAGTCACACCAGGACTCAGTTCCCCCCGTTTCCTTTCTAGTACAAATCCCTCTTCCTCTAAGTCACACTCTGACTTATTATCATTTTTTTACTTTCTATATTTAGATATAAAAACTCAGCACTTTAGTCCTTTAAAGAAACTTAATTGGAGCTGCCAGTGCTCTAAAGTGTCCCACACAGATAGGTCTTAACCACCAACACATTTCGTGGAAAGAAACATATGTAATAGCCCATGCTCCCTCTCTAGGAGGGAAGCCTCAGGCAGGCCAGATTTCAAGGCTAGAGGGGTGCTGAGAACTCAGGGGGAGAATGAAACCCCCTGAGCATAAAAAAATCTGAACTGTCTGACGAGGACGGACCTCTGGGCAACCACAGAGTAAGAGGCTGTCCTTTTGGGTCAAATGCCAACTGTGTCTATACAGACACAGGAGTATCGCCTTCTGAGGCCCTCCCTGCCTCTATGGGAGATGAAAGGACAAGGGAACTGTAGAGTATTTAGGTCGAAAGCAGAAGCCACTTGCTGGATGTAAGACCGTGGGCAACTGTGTCTGTTTCTTTCTCTGCACACAACTGAGAGAACACTGCCCATTTCATACCCTGCTAGTGTGCATTTAGGAGACCTTAGCAAAGGGCTGAAGGAGTAAATATTATGCTAATGACCTAAGTGGGAAGGAAAGTAGCAAGTGGAGGAATTTTGTTGTCAGGGAGACATGGGTTCGAATCTTGACTCTAACTTGCGCTCATCTGACTAGACAATGGATTAACACCCACTTCCTTAGACTGCTGCAGGAACGAGTGAGAGAATCTAAGCAAAGTCCACAGCGTAGCACCTGCCATTTCCTCTTCTTTCCTCTAAACTCTTAACAAGCCTCAAGAGCAGTATCTGCCTGTAGGCATGGCCTATGCCTAGGGCTCAGCCAAAACAGGCCAGTCTACAGAAAAATATTTAAAAACATGTATGGGCTTTGACACCCACCCGACCTCAGTTCTGATTCTGGTGACAAATCACTCCACCTCTCAGAGCCTGGGCTCCCCATCAAACATCAGGTGGTTAGCCCTAACCGGTGTGGCTCACTGGATAGAGCGTCGGTCTGTGGAATGAAGGGTCCCAGGTTCGATTCTGGTCAAGGGCATGTACCTTGGTTGCAGGCACATCCCCAGTAGGAGGTGTGCAGGAGGCAGCTGATCGATGTTTCTAACCCCCTCTCTCTCCCCCTTCCTCTCTGTAAAAAGAAAATCAATAAAATGTATTTTTAAAAATTTAAAAAACAAAAAACCCCCCAAAACATCGGGTTGTTAATTAATGACTTTGTTGCAATGTGAATAGGGAGATTACATGTAGGGAAGGGAGTAATATAAAAAGCCGAACCTGGAAATAATAATAATTGAAAAAGGCCAGGCACTTTCCTAAGCTCTTTGCTAGAATTATGACCGTGAATCCACCCAGTAATTCTTTGAGGCAGACATTAATATTTTTATTCCTTTAAAAAAAAATAAACTTCTAGTGATTTCAGAGAGGAAAGGAGAGGGAGGGAGAGAGAGAGAAATAGAAACATCAGCGATGAGAGAGAATCATTGATAGGCTGACTCCTGCATGCCCCACACTGGGGATTGAACTGTGACCTCCTGGTTCATAGATTGACGCTCAACCACTGAGCCATGCCATTCGCTTTTTACAGACAGCAAATGGAGCTCTGAGAGGCTAAGCCATTTTCTCAAAGGCCAGAGAGCTGGTGAGTGGTGGGGGCAGGATTTAAACTGGCTCACTCAAGTCTCTGCCTCAGTGAACGTGCATTTAAACATTATACTACAACCTCAATGTTAATTCCCTGTACCCTTTTCTCTTAAATACTGTATGTAGGGCACATCCCATAAATGCCAGATTCATTATGGGTTATCAGAATTTTCCATTCCTCCCTTGTTTACTCATATGCATGCATGTCTTCATTCACACCCCGTTCAGTGTTCTCATGTGTCAATTGGAGGATTGAGTAGGAAGAGCCGGAGGAAAAATGCGGCCCCCTCTCCACATAGAAAGCAGCCAATGGAAAGTGTCCTGGCTTCATTCCTACAATAAAGTTCTACTATTGATAACATTACAGAGTCCCCACCAGATCTCCCTGTTGCCTTCCTGTTTTGGATGTGCTCAGAATGATTTTCTGGCTCTTCTATTCCTTGAACACTAGGGTCACTCTGCCCCCTCCAGTGCCCCTTTGTTAGCTGTCTTTCCTCGGTAATTCCCTCGTCAATCAAGATCTGTTTCTGGCAATGCCAGAACTCCTTTCTCCCCATGACAGAATGCCACTAACACTCTATTATGACTGCTTGACCGGGTGTTAGCCCCACAACTAGGCACTGTGGCTTTATAAATTTCCAACGCCATTGTATGTACACACAGCCGTGTCATCAATCTCCAGGCTGGGGAGGAAGGGAGAGAGAGCTGGAGGGGAAAAGATGAAAATATCACACCAGGTCTGGGGCATCATATGGCTCTCGCATCTGGCTGATCCTTTATAAGCTCCCCATGTACTTACTGTCATTAACTGTGAAAGCGGGCTTCTGGACCCTGCTGAGCCTAACAAGGGGCTCTGACTTTCAAGAAAATGCATATCCCAATAGATGTGTTTAAGAAACCACAATGACCAAGTGAACCGCACACCAGCAGCCCAGAGCTGACGCTGCCTGTTCTGGGCAGCCCAGGATGGAGAGTAGAGGAGTGTGAATATTATGGAGTAGAGGTGAGCAGGCTGCACTCCGCAAAGCAGCCACAAATGTTCAAAGCCACAAGCAGCTGGGGGGCCCTCCTATCAAGAGAACCAGCGTCTTTTGAGCTCTGAGCGTGACTTCACGAGTGCAAGCCCAGGAATGGCAGTGTGACTCTGGAGGTGGAGCTGGTGACACTAGAGTGAGGGGTCTCATCGGCTAAACAAAGAACCACCAACAAAGAAACAGTTCCAACTCGCACACAGGTTAGTGTGTTACCACCATCACCACCATCTGCATGTGTACAATGCCAACTTCCCTTCTGCAAGTACAAAAGCTCCCTGAGGTCAGGGCCGATCCCTCCCAAGCACTCATGAGGGCAGAGGTTGACTGCTCTCAGTTCTGATGTACCAAATGTCACCAAGGGCAGCCCAGTGTCCCTCCTTTCCTGGTCTCTCTCCCTTCGCTAAGAAAGAGCATTTTTATGGGTTAGAAACCTATAATCCTCTGGCAGGAAAGCTGACCGTGGTCCCCACTGGCCTGTAATTCTTCCACTCTGGGATGAAACACATCCATGGCCTGGGTGGCCTGCGTCGCCCCGGCCCACCCCCCCTCCTGCCCCCCACTTCACTCCAGTCACCTGGCCTTTCAGTGACTCAAAGCACTGCCCCCTTCCTGCCTCAGGGCCTTCCTACAGGCTGTTCCTTCTACTTTTACCTCCATTTTTTGGCTGGCTAAACACTGCTCCTTCAAAGGGCTCTCCCTTGACCCCCTGCTCTAAATAAAGTCTGTTATAACATAACTGTGTAGATTTATGCAGTGCTTATACTATACTATAGGTAGGCATAGCGATAAGCATTCCACCTGCCTTATCTCAGCAAGCCCTCACAATCCGGTGAGTTGGTTGTACTAGTATTCTACCAGTATGTTATTCCCATTTTATAATGGAAGAAAACTGAGTCACATGGCAAGCCAAAGGCAGGGCTGGTATCCAAACCCAAGCAGCCTGATTCCAGAGCCTGCGTTTAATCACCACCCTCCACCACCTCCATACCTGGGCAAAATGTGAAACATCACCATACGGCTGTGTGCATATCTGCTGAATGCAGACTCCAGCGGGCCTGAGAGCAGGCAGTGCTTTCCCACTGCCCCTCTGTGTACCTGGACTTGGCACAGTAACGCATTCCTGGAGAAGCCATTCAGTAACTATCGACGCAAAGGAGGGAAGGAGGGACAGATGCCTGAAAACATAAATGCAGCTTCTCTGTTTGAAGAGGGGGGGGGTGGACTGACTGAGTTTGTCTACAGCTAGCTTAGTGCATCAAGGCATGTGGGTAGGCCTTCAGGGCCTGGCTAGCACAGGGAAAACTACATCAGTAAGTGCACCCACCTCTCTTCTCACCTTCTGTTAGGGCAGGGGTGGGGAACATCCAGCCCCTGGGCCATATGAGGCCCCTGAAATCATTTGGTCTGGCCCTGCCAAGGCCTCAGGAGTGAGTTAATTAAATGTCTGACCAAGTATAACAAGCTAACTTTTAAGTGGATAATTTTGTATGGCCCACAAACGATGTTATAAATATTGAAATGGCCCCTGGCAGAAAAAGGTTCCCCGCCCCTGCTTTAGGGACTGGTCAGGAGTCTGCTTTCACTGCCCAGCTACCTCCCTAGTGAAGTCACGGGGGGGTCGTAATTCTCTATGTGTGCTCTCCCCATCGCGTTGTTCACTTTTACAGGGAAGGACATAGTTGGGCTTTGGTGGAAATCTGCATCCTGCTTCTCCCACACACATTATGGAGGAAGGAGCTCTCCCAGGCAACAACTCAATGGCACAGTCAGGCCAGCTCCACGCAGGCCCAGGGAAGAATCGGCAGCTCACCACGGGCAGTACTGTCCCTGGCCGGCCTGCGTGGCCGGCCTGCTGCCTGTCTCACTGAGCTCACTCTGCCGAGGGCGAGTGCACGTGGATGCCAGGCCAGGAGGCCTGTCGGAACTGTCTCAGGGATCTGGGCTCCCCCCAGACTATTTCTGTGTTGGCTAGAAGGGCAGGATTCCTCCGTGGAAACTTTCCTTCTCTTTGGCTGCTGGGCTCTCCAGGCAGCTTGCCAGGCCATGCTCTTCTGATCAGGGCACTGGGTCCTGAGGAAATCCGCTAGCTGTGCCGAGACACAAGTGGAGCTGCCCGCCCACTCTGAAGGCACGGGGGGGCATGGGGGCATTTCTGGAAGGCAAGTGACTTGTGTTTATCATATAACCAAAACAAGCAGAGAACGGGAGGGTGGTGAGAAATGGGCACATGTGAGGTAGTCAAAAACAGTAAAGAAAGCTTTGTTTTAAAAATATTTGGATAATGGGAAAGCAGCTCACTAACAAACCTGGAATTATAGGGGAGTGAGAGATTAAGTAACATAGAACCTCCATAAAACTCATAGCAAATGAAACCACACACCTCATATTTTAGTACTTTGTCATCAATCAAAGCATTATAAATATGACAATTACATAAAGCCTGTTGGTGCATTCAAGCTGTAACTGCACCTATTAACTGTTACAGTGATAGATGGGAGTATCTATCCTGAAATTAGCTGCCTTCTCTGAAAGAAAAAATTACAGAGATCGAGGCTGACTGCAGGGAAGTAACTGACTGCATCGAGCAGCTCCAATCGCACAGAATCTCCAACCAGCTCTAGGAAGTGCCTACATGAATGTGGATGAAAATACAGAGGCTTTTGTTTAGGGCAGCTGCTCACCGAGGGGGAAGGAACTTAGTAAACTTCTTTCTTTTTTGTGTGTGTGGCTTCTTGACTTCGTGCAGAAAAGTTACACAATGTGAGTCCAGGTGATTGTGAGAGCACGTTCCTTAAAGCAGGGACAGCGACACAGGAAGGGCTCAGCACAGAAGAAGCTACAGATGAGTCCAGGTAGGGATGCTTTGGTTCACTGGAAAGTCAGAGAAAAGGGGGCCTTACAGGGGTTAGCCCAGCATGAGCTGCCGCTGCCTGCTGCTCCCCTAGATGCAAGTCTTGTGGGGACCCCCAGAGTTTAGGTGAGAAAGTAAAGATGCATGCCTGAGGGAGGGAAGGCGTGGGCGTGCTCCCTAGGGAAAAGCGCCCTTGGTAAACTTCTGAATCCAGTTTAGTCTGATGCTAGAAAGCTCACAGCTTCACAGAAGAAAGGGCTGGAATGTGGGCCTCTGCCCAAAGGACTATGGGATTTGTTTCCATCTCATAAAAAGTGCTTAGTGCTTGACCTGGCCCGTGTGGCCATCCTGCTCCAAGAGGTCACTGGTTAATTTCCCAGTAGGGGGCATGCAGGAGGCAAGTTAATCCATGTTTTGTTCTCACAAGCGATGTTTTTCTCTCTGCTTCCCTTTCCCTCTAAATCTCTTCCATTGGGGATGTTTCGGAGTTGTGTCCTTTATAATAAGCTATAAAAGTAAGTACAGCATTCTTGAGTTCTATGAGTAATTCTAGCAAATTATTGAACCTGGGAAGGTGTGGGAACCCCCGACTTTGTTGCTAAGTCAGACAGAAGTGCGGGTAACCTGGGAGCCCAATCCTTGCAACTCGTGTCTGAAGTGAGGGCTGTCTCGTGGGGCTGAGTTTTGCAGAGTGGATGGTAACTTCGGGTAGTATCATCAGAATTGAGTGGTAAGACACCCAGGTGGAGTGAGAGTAGAAGTGGCGTTGGAAAGACCCCAGACATCTGTGTCAAAAGGGAAAAGCGAAGCCTCCCATGCAGTTAGAGAGAAAAGGCTACAGTCCGGTGTTTGCTGGCCTAGCTCCACCGCTTCACGCGTTGCCAGGGCCCCACTTGCTCTGTCTTCGTTGGGCTTCCAATGACCTCAGTGAGAGGAGGCAATATGGCCACGACGGCAATGCTCTGGGTTAAAACGCTGGCTCCTATCTTCATCTCGGAACCCCACCTTCTTCATCAGAAACTGGAAGTTGCCCCGATCTCAGAGCATTGCTATGTGGATGAAACGAGATTCGTGGAAACACTGAGCACAGGAGCAATGGGAGCTCCTGATGGCTACTCAGAACACACTGTCCCCCCTTAATAGACACAACCACCCCGCAAGAGCCATTTTCATCTTCATCTCACAGCCAAGGGAACCGAGACGCAGAGAGACGAAGGACCTGCCCAGGTCTCCCCTGCCACATGGGCCTGCGGAAGGCTGTGCTGCACACCAGGGCTGATGAAGAGCTTTGCCAATGAGATGAAGCCATCTGGGAGGGAGCTCACTGGCAGCTGCAGGACATCAGCCTGAGGAAAGTTTGGCCTTTTGTCCTGCTGTCTCCAATCAGGGCAACATATGATTTGCTCTCAGTTAGCTATGAAGCTGAGCAATATATGCATATTACTAATTCCAAACACTCTGCAGCCACTTTCCATTTACTAGTTTGGTGGGGTTTTGGGAGGGCAGTTCCAAGAAAGGCTGGGTTGGTGTTTTCTGAAGAACTGCGCACCACCCATCCAAGTGTTCCCCGACGCGGGCGTCTGTTTCTTGTGATCACTGTGAAAACACAAGGGACAGACGTGTGCTCGGCCATCTCTCTGTAGGGAGGGAGAACACTGAGGGAGCCATTACACTCTGGCAGCCCTGACGCTGTCTCTTTTCAATCTATAATACGGAGGTGAGATAATGGAAATAAAGCCAGGAGCTAACATTACCACATTAAAATAGGTTTATTAGCTGCTATTACTGCTGTTTGTCATTAGGATCTGTGATCAGTGACTCTGCACCTTGGAAAGGACCCAAGGGGACGGGACGGGCACATAGTAAAGCTGTAGGTGGACTATAACCACACTGGGCTGCTGGGCGCACGGAGTCACCCTGAAGCTATGAGGTCTCCTGATTGGACTGTCGGCTCAGTCACTTCAATCTTATTCATCCTTTAAGTTCCAACATCTCTTCCTCCCAGCCCTCACCAATCTCTCTCTTGCAAGCTCTAAGTGGTTTAGAGCCACATCATTCTACCTTTATTGGATCATAAACTCCTTGAGGACAAGGGTGTGCCATCATCCTTGCTCTGAATCACTGGTTTATTCCATGAACACTGGGCTGCACAGCAGTCTTTAACTCAGGAGGAAAAGACTCCCCTCATTCTGACAACCTAACGAAGGCTGTATATTTTGCCCTCTCCACAGAGTATGGGTGCACACACATTCACAAAGTCTCTGCACTAATCTTCAGGGGTTCAGAGACCTCCAAAGCCCACCCACGACTCTAGATTAAGCAACCCCAAGTAAGTCTACCAGCTTGCACAATTTTCAAATCAGAGACTCCCAGGGTTTGAGAATCTGCTTTTCTCCAAGTTACTCTAACTGGGTCCCTCAAACAACTCTTTTTAAAAATATATTTTTATTGATTTCAGAGAGGAAGGGAGAGGGAGAGAGAGATAGAAACATCAGAGATGAGAATCACTGACTGGCTGCCTCCTGCATTCCCCACACGGGAGATGGAGCCCGCAACCTTCTGGTTTGTATGGTGACGTTCAACCACTGAGCCAACCAACTCTTTAAGCCAACTCCAAAGACAGCCCTGTGAGGGGAACACTGCAGCTTTCAAAGGTGAGACAAGCCTTGTCTGTAATCTAAGAGCCCGGGCAAGGAAAGAGAAAAGCCAAAGTGGAGGC
>PVJC01019165.1:0-30531 GCA_004026665.1 Murina feae
AAAATGACACACTATTCATTAAAAATATTTTTTAAATGGATCCCATGATGCTAAGTTACTGAGCTTTACATCAGAACTTTAATAAAACCCATAACATTTCCTCTAAAATAGCATTTTAAGTAAATTTACTTATATAGTTCCCCAAAAAGTTTTGGTAAGAAAAACATATCTGCTCATCAGTACTATGAAAGCCACAGAGATGCTTTATAAATATTTTATTTGTAGGTAACTGGATGTTCTCTTACCTGTAACACTGATTTCTTAATGTTGATCTTTCAAAGGCTGTGATTCCTATTTATAATTGGGCACCTAGATTGGATTTTTTGACAATTTAAAATATTTTGGCCATATCTGATTCAACCTTTGTTTAATTTTTTTTCCCTTTTCTTAAAATATCTCTTATTCTACTTTCTAGCAATTCAAATATAATCCATGTTTCAGGGTCTCGTTCAAGCCTTGCTTTAATAGAGTCTTCATTGTTAATATAGTCTGTTCAGATCATTCCTTTTTTTATCCTGTACTTTATCCTCCATCCTTTTTTTACTTTAACATGTAGTTAGGGACAAAAGCATCTAACTAGCACATCAAATGCCTCCATCATCAATACCATCTATAATATTGCTAAGAATTGAAAAGTGAGTTCATTGAGCAAAGTGAAGTAATAATGTGGGAGAAGTAGTCATGGTGAAGGTATAGGAATGACTTGCGTTTGGGAAACACAATCCTAGAAGATCACCCGAATCATAAATCTCACTTCTTATATTTTTTAATTCTCTTCTTGCCTCACACCCAGCACGTAGTTCACTGGGTCATGCTTTTTAAACATTTTTTCTTTGGAAAAATAAGTGGGTTCTTTCTCTGGGAAGGAGATCCGTTGTTCAATACAGGACCCAAGGATTGTTGCAATGAAATCTTCATGTGAAATTTATCTTAAAACTTACTACTTAGAGTATTAGTTAGGTATAGTTTAGTAGAAAACAGAGTATAAAGTCAATGTGATTACTTTGAAATAAAAATACGATTTTTAATTTTCATCTTTCAGAGCAATGCAACTTATGATGACCATCAAGGCAACTCAACCCTTTCTGTGCCAAAGAGATGTGATGCAGATGCTCCTGAAGGTAAAGCAACTCTTACAACTGTAAGAGAAGTATTGCTTTGCATTTTGCTGTGTTAAGCATGTGGTGCATTTGTTTTAATATGTAGTGACAAAGGAACTTTAGCAAGAAGCACTTGGTAAATCTCTTCAGTAGAATTCTTGATGATGTGATTTTAATTAAGGAAAAAACGATTATAAATTGGTTGCTTAGGAAGTAATAAAGGTAGGCACAATTTATCACATTTATTAATATAAGAAGCCACTCTTAAATGTTTTTTCTTTGGTGGAATTCATAATTTTTAGGACCAGGATCAAAAGTACCTGTGACCTAAAACAACTTTTAATTCGTCCAAACCTAGTCACTATCGTTAATAATGTTAATGATAATAGCATTAACTTTTAAGAACATATAATTGTGTTCCAGGCACAGTGCTAAGTATTTCCTTTGTATTCTGAGAAAACTCTGATCCTGTGCTCCTAATGTCTATTATTTTTAGGGAATCACTCCCCCACCCCCTATTTTCTGTGTGCTAAGGTGATTGTTTTCCCTTTGAATATTACAATATTTTGTCCTGATTAAGGATTTCAGATTTATTCCTTCAAAATTTACAAGGTTTTTTTTTTTTTTTTTTCCTACTATGTCTTCAAAATGCTTTTATTTTAGGGTAACGTAATAATGTCAAATATAGTATATTTCTTCATAAACCATTCATGAGTATCATTATGAAAAAGATAAATTCTGAGTTTTTTAGTGAGGCCAACAATAGAATGTGATGGAGTAACAGGAACAGATATAGAATACAGGGATAGCCCTGAGGAAGAAGTAATTTACATGGAGGAGATTATTGTGGAATGAAAAAAGAAGCTGGAGCTTCAAGGTTAAAGATTTATCTGGTTATGTGTGCACCTAGAGAAGGTTTATGTAGGCAGAGGGACAAAACACACAAATAAAATGACCTTAAACTCTGGGTATATGTTCAAGAGAATTTAAAACATTGTTTTGTTTTTTAAATTATGGGATTAGGCTATTGGAGAGAAGGAGGAAATGAGATTGAATTGTTAGGATCAGATCACAAAAGGTCTTGCAAAATAACTAAAGAGCCAGTAGTTTTAAACAATTAAGTAGATGTTATGATGTGATTTCTTTTCAGTAACTTAATTACAACAATTATATAGAGAACAGATTTGCGAAATTGAGACCAGAGCATAGAAATCTTTTGTGAGGTGTTTCCTGGGAGAGCTATTTATAATAATCCAAAAGAGATGGTGAAAGCCTGAACTATACAGTGGTCGTGAGGGTGTAAAATGGAGAAAGACATTGGGGGTTTAATTTAAAGAATTTCTTATTGCATGGATCTAGAGCAGTGACAAGGGAAAGTTCTAGAATGACTCTCTTGTTACTGTGTAGTTTGGTAAATTTCAGTTTCACCAAATAGGTAAAAATTCATACTAAGATTAGAGAAAAATGTAAGAAATGATTAGTTGACTTGATATGTCTCAGGAACATTCAGGTGGAGATTTTATAGGCAATTGAATGTTTACATAAGGAATTTTGAGGGTAGAGAATGAGGAGAGCATGAAGACTGGAATTCACATGAAAATCGAAGTGCAAAGGAGGTACAGAGAAAAGCAGTGCAAAAATGCTAATGATGGAGATAAAAGTTAATTGTATTGAATAAAAAGGAATATAAAGCAATGACTGAGTTTACATTAGTCTGCATAGAAATTCTTATTATAGACTGAGAGAGATTGGTTGGAAACTATAGAAGGCATTCAAAGTTGAGGACATTTTTTTTAAGATCAGGAAAGACTTAGGGATGGTGGGATAAAACTAATTAAGTGGAAGTGGTTGAAAAAAAAATCAAAGGTTGAATGGTGGACCAGTATCATTCATTACTGGAGGAGATGATATTAAGAATACAAGACAGAATGCTTTCTTTAGATTGCAAGGAAGGAAGCAATGATGGGACTCAGTGAGAGTGGGCAGGAAGTTGGCATTTCTGGATGATTGTCTCAGTTTACTATGAAATGTTAAGCTTAGGTCATCTGCTGATAATTGAGTGGGCACAAAATTGAAAAAAAGTGTCAAAAGGTTTTGATAGGCCATGAAAGTGAACAGAAAAGGGATCTGACTGAAGATATATGTCAAGGGACAGAGATGAACTGATTAATTTGTATTTTTGTTGTACAGATGGGTACAACTGGTATAATTATTGTCCATCAATGCTTAGGTTGTTTGGGGAAGGTGGTTGAAGAATGAAGTGGAATGAAAAGCAAAGAACAAACTGAGAGGTAGAAAATAAAGTGACCAACCCAGAATGTATAGGAATAAAGAGACTAAAACTGGGAGAAAAGAACAAGAGGAGGGAACACAGATATGGTAGGGGTACCTCTTTTTGCCTGAAGAAATAACAGTAAAATATTTCTAGGATAAATAATAAACTTGATTTTCCAGTTCTACTTTTTAATGACTTTAGGCCTAGAGTTTTTACTTTAAAATGTGCATACACACGTAATAAATAGCATTGATAATTGAAATGCTTTGGGTTGTCATTTTTAGCTAAATGCAAATAGAATGAAAAGTTAAATGTTGAGTTGATTTGTAATATTTGAAAATAAGAAGGCAATGATCCTGAAGATGTAAAAGTATTAAAATTGTGTTTGGTAAATTATCGTACTACTGTTGAAACTTTAAGCAAAAATACAAAACAAAACAGAGATTTAGGAATTACCTCACACTTATGTGAGGCTTTAAGAATGCTTTTATATTGCTGAACGGAGTGGATTTGTGTAGCATAGATCAATAAGTGTTAGTCACGTGATATACGTGAGCATGACCTTTTTATGAATCACATTTAGCGTTTTCCTTTTTCAGTCTAATCTAATTTATAGTGCTTAAAACGACTCCTTTTGAACTATTTAATATTTTTCTTAAACATCACAGTTGACTTGTCCTTTGAAATGTTACTTTGCAGTACAAAACATACTCTTTAGTTTTGTGGATTTGACTTATACTTCCAACTTTTTCTGTTCTCAATCTAATCTCCAAATTTAATTTTACCTGTGCATATTTGGAAGAGAATGATAGAAATGTGATCATTGAATTTGGGGTGTCATGGTACATTTTTTAAAAAGAGAATAGTTTAAATAAAAATAATGATGGAGAAAAATGAAAAGCAAATTAAGGCATGGGACTTAACACATGGCGTGGAAATGGGGTGGAACGTGTGGTGATGGACTGGTGTGGCAAAATTTATTTAAAGGCGAACTAGTGACATTGTGACGTTTTGGTAGAAACATTTGATTAAAGTAGATGATGCTATAGTATAAGTTCCTAGGGCACTCGATGGCATCTTTGTTAAGTGTTTATGGCAAATAACAGAATTTTGAAAAATAATTTTAAATTTAGAAACAAAAATTATAATTTCAGTGTTACATATAAAATTGTTTCTGAAACATATTATTAAAGCTATGATTTCTAAAACTACATATGTTGATCTCATCAATTTTAAGTACATTTTAGAGACTTTTAAAGTAATACTGTGTTCATATTTGGGGTGGTCTGGCATTTATTAAACATATAAAAATATTACTGAAACCCTAGTTTTAGGTATTTATAATGTGTATCATTCAAAAGAGAGTTATTTATCTAAAAATAGTTTAGGTTCTTTGTGTTTAAAATAATATCTTAAAGAATAGAACAATTTAGCAAATTTATAAAGAATGCCTATTAAACTATATTAGTGGCCCGGTGCATGAAATTCATGCACATTAAAAGGAGATTAGAGGAAATATTTTAATATTGCTATTTGCCCTTTCTCTATAATAGAAGTGCCAGAGATTAAAGAAAACTAGTAAAATGTATATGAAAATCTTCCTCCTGTCAGAGTCTGGGGTGCACCACGGGACCCAGAGTCAAGTCCCCACCCATCCACCCACATGTGCCTCAAAATCACATGAGACCCAGACCCGGCCAGTCCCACCCTTGTCAAGCCCCACCAGGTGGGGGGTGCAGCCTCAGGCGCCCTGGCCTGGTGCCAGAGTGGAGGATCGCGGCCTGAGGTCCCCCGTCAAGCCCTTCCAAGCAGGGGAAGCAGCCTGTGGTCCCCAACCTGGCACTGGGGTGGGGAGTGCAGCCTGAGGTCTCCCGTCAAGCCCTGCCTGGCGAGGGAGCACGGCCTGTGGTCCCCTAGCTTAGCACTGGGGTGGGGAGTGCCATCTGAGGTCTTCCGTCAAGCCCTGCCTGGCGAGGGAGCACGGCCTGAGGTCCCCTAGCTTAGCACTGGGGTGGGGAGTGCCACCTGAGGTCTCCCGTCAAGCCCTGCCTGGTGAGGGAGCACGGCCTGAGGTCCCCTAGCTTAGCACTGGGGTGGGGGGCATGGCCTGAGGATCCCTGGCCCAGCACCAGAGTGGGAGGTGCACCTTGAAGTCTCTCTTAAGACCCGCTGGGTTGGGGGTGCGGCCTCAGGCCTCAGGTCCCCTGGCCCAGTGCTGGGGTGGGAGGGCATGGCCTGAAGTCCCCCATCAAGTCCTGCTGGGGTGGGGGGCATGTCCTCAGGTTCCCTGGCCTGGCGCTGGGGTTGGGGGCACAGCCTCAAGTCCCCTGGCCCGGTGCTGGGGTGGGGGGCACAGCCTCAGGTCCCTCATCAAGCCCCGCTGAGTGGGGGGCAAGGCCTGAGATCCCCCGGCTTGGCACCAGGGCAAGGGGTGCAGCCTGAGGTCCCCCATCAATCCCTGCCAGGCAGGGGGCATGGCCTAAAGTCCCCTGTCAAGCCCCAGGGGGGAAGGGCGGGGCACAGCCTCAGGTCTCTGCTGATTGCTCATTAAGGCTCATTGTGAGAACTCAGCCTCAGCTGTGGGTTCAGCCATCTTTGTGGCAGAGTGATGGTCAATTTGCATATTCTCTATCATATAGGATTTGCAAAGTTCTCTTAAAATGACAATATTACTTAATTTATTTAGACAGGTAATGGATAATTTATATATTAAAACTGAATCAACTGAGCAAATTAGAAATTATTTTAAATTTTGTATCATTACAGCAAAAGGACCTTTATATTCATAGTTTTATATTTTTTAATTGCTACTTAATCTAATTTGCATTAACACAATTTATATGCTAATGTGAATAAAATGGTTTTAAAACTAGTGTTATTAAAAGAAACATGGACATAATTGAGTCAAAACAGGAAGATGAAAGATCATTGTTCTTAATGGACAGCCTTTGTGAGTACTGGGATGGATTTTTGGAAAGAGAGAGTGTGTCAGAGGAAACATATACAGTACCTATCTTCTGAAAGCATACCGACTAATGGATTTGGATGTGAAAACAAATAATCGTAATAGAAGAAAAAGTAAATAGCATGTTGAAATTATAAACAAAGTACTGTAGGAAATAAAAAGAGGATAATGATTTATTCTGCCCAGAACATTATAAGGTAGCCCCCAAACATAAGTTAAATCTAAATAAGTGAGCTGAAACAACGGGAGGATATTCCAAGCAGAAAAGGAACGTGCATTAACAAGGCTTAAAAACATAAATATAGTTGCCAAGTTATTATAATAAATGTGGTGGAAGCATTGAATATTTGGGGAGTACAGGAAAGGACAAAGCAAGGTAATATGTTTCTGAATGATCACTTTAAAAAACCCATGAACCCGGTCTTACTTGTGTTACCTTAAGTTGCTTATCTTTTCTTGAAGTAAACTTGTATTGTCTTTTAATTTATAAAATTTTTCAATTATACTTGACATATAATTTATATTAGTTTCAGGACTACAACATAGTGAATAGACATTCATTCATATAACTTATGAAGTTATTACCCAATAAGAAACTTGTGTTGTCCTATTTGAATATCAAAGAAACTGGAAATGAAATGATCTGAATATATCAGAGTTAATTTTAACAGATTATTCTGATCAAGTGTATTTGTTAACATAATATGTATAGATAGCCTTAAAAATAATCAAATGATCTACAGCTTCAATTTTAGCTTTAGGTTATCTAGTCTAGTAAAAGAGTAATATGCAAATTAACCATCACTCCCAGACACCTAAGCCACAGCCGGCAGCCACAGAGCTAGAGCAAACAGGAGGCTTCTGTTTGGAAGAATCTGCCTGCCTCGGCCAGCTCAAAGCAACAAAGTTTCAATTATAGAAGCCACGGAGCTGAAGCAAAAGGAGGCTTCGTTGCCTGCCTAGACAGACTGTGGCCTCCGCTCAAGGCAATGACGTTTCAATTATAGAATACAAATAAACCCCAGAAACCTGATTCCAGCCAGCCTCGCTGGGACCTTGAGTCAATGGGAGCTGTGGCCAGACTGCAAACAGCCATCAGCCCCTCACCCAGGCTGGCCAGGCACGCCAGCAGGTGGAATCCCCCCAGGGGTCCCAGACTGCGAGAGGGCATAGGCCGGGCTGAGGGACACCTCCCCCCCCCCTGAGTGCACACATTTTTGTGCACCAGGCCCCTAGTGCTTAAATAAAAACTGATGACGTGTTAAAGTGCATGAATTACAAAAAAAACGAACAGACTGAAAAATAAAAATCTAAGGTAGGGTTATAATCAGATATAGGAAGTACAAAGAGGGAAAGTAAGAATTATTTTAAGTAACTAAATACCATATTAGGGAAAAATTAAAGTAAAATGGGCATCAGTACCTTAGTTGAACACTAAGTTCTGAACAAACGAGCCTATGAATGATTCAGAATACATTTTTTATTGGTAAAACATGTTTGCCAGGCTGTGTTACTTTTGCCAACAAACAGTTGATCTGCTTTCACAGAACCTCTAGAACTTACCATTCTGAAAACATTTATCTAAGACAAAATGTCAGAGAGAGATAGAGAATCTTTTCCCCTCTTAGTTTCTGTATAAAAATTATAAAAATGGAGATAAAGGCCAGAGTGGACTGACTTTTTCGGGGGTAAACGGTGTTGGGGGTGCGGGAAGAGAATGGACAGTGATTGTACACCTATGGATGAGGATGGTGGGGGGGACAGAGGATGGGGTGGGAACTGGGAGGAGGAGAGCTATGGGGGAAAAAAGAGGAACAACTGTAACAATATGAACAATAAAGATAAAAAAAAAAAAAAGAAATAAAGGCCATAAAGAGATGCATAACTTGTGAACAATTTAAAAATATAAACTAGAATTTATTTATTTTCAAATATATTTTATTGATTTTTTACAGAGAGAAAGGGAGAGAGATAGAGAGTTAGAAACATTGATGAGAGAGAAACATCAATCAAGCTGCCTCCTGCACACTCCCTACTGAGGATGTATGTGCCCACAACAAGGTACATGCCCTTGACCAGAATCGAACCTGGGACCCTTCAGGCCGACACTCTATCCACTGAGCCAAACCGGTCAGGGCTAAACTAGAATTTATAATAATAAAAGCATAATATGCTAATTAGACCAGACATCCTTCCAGAGGACCTTCTAAATGGAGCCGGGGCTGCGAGGAAAGCCCAGGTCTCAGGTGCCTGCCAGAGGCCGGAGGGAAGCCTGGGTCCTGGGTGCTGGAGGGAAGCTGGTGCCAGTAGCCTGGGGAAAGGAGGACTACTTTTGCATAAACTTCGTGCATTGGGTCTCTAGTGTGAAAATAAGAAAACAAAACTAGAGAGGTCGTCTAAGTAGTTAATCCCCCTTTTTTCAGATGCAGAAACTAAGGTCCCAACAGACGAGTTAAAAGTTGCACACATTGTATTAGACTTAGGATTTTAATGAAAGTGTCTGGATTCCAAGTGTCTTTTTTACTATACTTAACATTTTCATGTTCTGTGTTTTGTTTGATCATCTGTCCTTTAAATTTTAAGGTCAGGATGGGGCTGGGTGGATGGGAGGGGGAATTATTATTATTTTTTTTTTTTTTTGGTATGGCCGCTTGTCTTTGGGAAGGAAAATTTTTCTCTGAGCCCCTATTTTTAGTTTTTCATTGTTAACAGGTCCTCTTTAGTTTAATTGGCACTTTTATGTATTCTTTTGTGGAACAACAGTCACAAGTCTGCTGAACACTTCTGATTTTAGAACGCAATCTCTAAATGAAACATTCAGCAACTTAAATTTACTTTGAAGATCAAAGGTCAAAATATTCACTTATAATTTTTTTAGATAACTGTAGAAAGACATCTATAGAACTAGATATGTGTCATTTAGGTGAGCAGCTGGAAGATGGCTAATGGAAAGAAGGGGCACCCCCTCTCCATTTATTCAATGTGCAATCATCACTGGAATATAAAATATGTGTATAGAACTCATTAATTCTTCTATGGACATGTGCCACTGGTAGCTATGATGTGCACTGACCACCAAGGGGCAGGTGCTCAATGCACAGGCATGGAAACATGGAACAGACCGATGAATCTCAGAGGGAAGTGGGGAGGGGGAGGGTGGGAAGAGATTAACCAAAGATCTTATATGTATACTAGAGGCCCAGTGCCCGTGCATCAGTGGGGTCCCTCGGCCTGGCCTGCAGGAATTGGGCTGAAACTGACTGCCTAATATCCCCTGAGAGGCCCCCGGATTGCAAGAGGGCACAGGACCTCTAGTATGTACATATAAAGAGAACTATAAAGAGCTTTTATGTACACATTGTGTGTATAGATTTAGGTGTAGTGTCATCTTTTTAAACAACAAAGCAGAACACTAACAATGATTTCACGTTTTAATCTTATTTTAGAAGGTGTGAATCAAATCTCCAACCTTTAAAAATGGTAAACAAGTAACAGAAAAAGGATATGATAGAAAAAATGTTTAAGATTTGTTTTTGTGGTGGGCAAAATAATTGGTGGATATAACCCAATTTAAAATGTCACTGTGGTTTATTAGACCTCGGGGAAAGTGATTTGATTTTACTTGCTTCTGCCAGCTCAGTTACTGTCTTATAATCCCTGCTCTGGCCCTGAATTTCTAATTCAGTTAAGTTCTGACTCCAAAAATATCTTTTAAGTATGGAAATCAGTAATAAAACTTCCGTTTTTAAAGTTTAGAGTATGTTGAGAGAGCTGAAGGATATTTTTCAAACAAGTTTATACTTGTTACTAGAGGCCTGGTGCATGGATTCCTGCATCAGTGGGGTCCCTGGCCTGTTCCCTCTCAAAATCCAGGACCCCTCAGGGGCTGTCAAACTGCCAGTTTTGGCCTGATCCCCGCAGTCCAGACCAAGAGACCCCATGAATTCGTGCATCAAGCCTCTAGTATGCATATAAGATCTTTGGTTAATCTCTTCCCTCCTTCCCCCTTCCCTCTGACATTCATCAGTCTGTTCCATATTTCCAGGCCTGTGCGTTCAGTGTCTGCCCCCTGGTAGTCAGTGTGCATCATAGCTACCGGTCGAATGGTCACTTAGGCTTTTATATATATAGATATATAGATAGCAGAGCTTATGTAATACTTAAAGAATGGAAAATACTGATCTTGATTTTAAAATAATTGTGAACAGGTATTTTTGCATAAGCCCATCCTGTTTTCAGTGGTTACATTCACAGTTGTTATTTTTATTTAAAAGCATATAACTATTTAGCAGTTAGTCTGTTACTAAATTATATACATTTGAATTCCACCAAATCCATTTGTATCTGTTATGACTATAAAGAAAGGAAGATAATGAATATGTACAGAATAGTTATGATACTGGTATTTAAGCAATTATTTTTCAGACTTCTATTGGACATATACTTTTAAAATCTTAAGATTAGTTGTTTTTCTTGGGACCATTTGAGCAGCTCTTGAGAACTGTTTGGTTTTTGTTTGTTTGTTTTTTTATCATGTGTTCAGTTATACCTTGAAAGGAAAAAAGAAGAAAATATTAACTGTCACTTTGCATGGGGATTTTGATATATAATCAGCTTTCCTTATTAGTGGTTTCATATCCATGCATTCAACCATCTGCAGATAAAAAATATCTGAAAAAAAATTCCTAGATAGTTCTGAAAATCAAAACTTGAATTTGCCACACACTGAGCACTCTGCTGAGTCCATGTGAATGGCATGATGTGTAGATACCCTGCTGTAGCCTCTGTGCAAATCTAGGCTACATGCAGATACTATGACATCCTATATACTAAAAGGCTAATATGCAAATTGACCGAACAGTGGAATGACCAGCACTAACCACCAGGGGGCAGTCGCTCAATGCAGGAGCTGGCCTCTGGTGGTCAGTGTGCTCCCACAGGGGGAGTGCTGCTCAGCCAGAAGCCAGGCTCATGGCTGGCAAAACAGGAGTGGTGGCAGAAACCTCTCCCGCCTCCTTGGCAGTTGGACATCCCCTGAGGGCTCCTAGAATTTGAGAGGGCACAGGCCAGGCTGAGGGACCCCTCTCCCCTGAGTGAATGAATTCTGTGCACTGGGCCTCTAGTTTTATATAAGTTGCTTAAGCATCCCAGATTTGGCTATCTATGGGGATCCTGGAACCAATCCTACATGTTTACCAAAGGATAAGTATACCTCATTTGGTCTTTAGAATGACTGTAAGGAAATATGGCCATACCCCATAACAAGCACAGCATCAGCAGTTTAGATTTGCCCATTTATGGCAGAGAAGTGCCAAATGATGTTTGACACAGAGTTTGTCACAGACTAGTCTGGGCTCTTCCGTCACCACGCTGGACATTTTATACTTCCATTTTCAGAACACAGAGCAGCAGGGGAGCAGGGGGTGGGGTTCCTTCAACCCAGCCTGCACCCACTTCAAATCAGGGACTCCTTGGGGGATGTCCAACTGCCAGTCGGACACCCCTGTCACAGTCTGGGACTGCTGGCTCCTAACCACTCACCTGCCTGATTGCCCCTAACCCCTCTGCCTACGTGCCTGATCGCCCCTAACCTCTCTGCCTGCCTGCCTGATCACCCCTAACTGCCCTCTCCTGCAAGCCTGAAAGAGCTTCCAACTGCTCTCCCCTCTGGTCTGACCTCACCCCCCAACTGCCTTTGCCTGCCTGATCACCCCTAATTGCCCTCCCTTGCTGGCTTACTTTCACACCCCCCCCCACTGCCCTCCCCTGCCCGTCCTGTCCTTGCCTGCCAGCTTAGTTGCCCTCAACCGCCCTCCCCTGCCAGCCTGATGGCCCCTAACTGCCCTCCCCTGCTGTCCTGATCTCGCCCCCAACTGCTGTCCTCTGCTGGCCAATTTGGTTCTAATTGGGCAGTTTCTATGCCAGTCAGCATCAGAAGCTCTGCCTCCTAGGCAGCCATTGGCTCCTCATAGTTGACCCAGATTTGGCTCTGATTGGTCAGTTTCTATGGCAGTCACCATCTCTGGGCCTATCAGAAAGGCGGGGCTGATCAGCAGCCCAGGTGGAAGCCTGGAGAGAAATGGAGGCGCAGCTGTGGGCCAGGCTGGGAGAGAAAGAGGCAAGTTCTGATTAATGGCTGCCGCAGATGCTATGGATCAGACCCTGCCTCTCTCCGGGCTTGATCTGCAGCCCCCTCAGCAGTCAGTGCTGGGTCGGGGCACCGGCAGCGGTTGTTACGACCCTGGCTCTTTATTATATAGATACTAGAGGTCCGGTGCACAAAAATTTGTGCACTTGGGGGTTCCCTCAGCCCCCGACCTGTGCCCTCTTGCAGTCTGGGACCCCTCGGGGGATGTTCACCTGCTGGTGTGCCTGGCCAGCCTGGGTGAGGGGTTGATGGCCGTTTCAGGCTGCCCACAGGCCCTTTAGAGTTCGGGTCTCTACTGGTAAGTTGAAGTGACATGTTACTATGAAAAGAGTTCTGTACTGGAAGTGATAATAGAATGTTATGGGAGCAGGTAAGTGACTCCTGAAGGTCCATGTAGGAATCTCCTCTGCTGGACTGAGCTCCAGTATAAAGCTATAATCTCAGATGCTAGTAACTGTGGAAGAAAAGGGAAACGTCCAGCCACCGCTGCATGAAGTCGTTTTGGTTTTCTTTAGGAAGCTTTGAATATTCATCCTACACTTTTCTGTTGAGAGAGAGCAAAGAATGTGAAGGAGGCTCTTAGGGGATCAGTAGATCTGCATTCGATCTGTGTTCCTTGCTTATGAAAGGGAGAGGTTGCTTCTCTGTTAACTGCATGTTTTCCTGAAAACAAAAAAAGAGACTGCTCTGTACAGTTTGGTATTGAGTAATAGAAGTAAATGTTGAAGCACAGTGGGAGGGGTTAGACTAGAGTTTGATTATCTAAGTATTTACTTAACATCTAAAGCTTTACATAACGGGTCCTGTGTTTTGATAAAATATAACCTAAATGCTACTTTTCAGAAAACCATATGAAAGTCAAAAAATAAAACTGTGTTAGATCTTTTGTGTAATAAACTGGACTACAAAATTCCCAGTACAGTTTTAAGGAAAAAAAAATAGCACTTATTTATTGAAGCTAAGAAGAGAGTTCATAAAATTAAAAATCAACAGTGCATTTTCTTAATCAGCAATTGGATGTGATACTCGTCTCCTAATTGCATGTAGAACTTTTTGCCATTCATTTTGAATAAAAATATGTGGAAATCACAGTGTTTTTGTAAAAAGTTGACTTGTAAGTTGGGATTTTCTTCTGTAATGAGTAAAGGCCTTCTGAAATTTGTGAGGTTGGAATTCTATATTAACTGCAGCATATATAATTTTCAATCAGTTACATTATATTGTGTCACCCAGACCTTTCTGAATGGTTTTAATAGGTATTTTCTTTTCTTTTCTTTTTTTTTTTTTAAAGAAGTATTTTATAAAAAAGAATACCACATCTGAACACTGCAGAATTATTATAACATTCAGAGTGACCAGTCATATCTTTGTTTTTCTACTTGTCTACACGTAGAATAGGTATTTTCTTAGATATCATTTACTAGGTATATGTCAAAATATATAGAGGACTTGTTAACCTAGTAGAAATAATGTATTTGGGTAAAACCACTACGGTGCCTGACACAAATAGCAAATAACCAGTCTGCCACTTCCCCTTAAGAGGTATATTTTTTTGGAAAGAGAAAAGTATATGATTTATTTTTAATTCAAGCTATAATGGTATCTAAAGTTCAAATAGTAAGCATATCAATATAAAATGTTTTTTTTTATTTTTTAGAAGCAGCAGCCATCTTTTCTGTAGCATTCTTAGAAAGAAAGAAAAAAAAACCTCAAAGAACCTCTCAAGTTTGGGCTCTCCTGATTCTTAGAAAAGCGTAGCTTAATACACATCTGATTACTTTGTTCATTTTTTAAATGTTCATCAGAAAAACTTTATCTGTCTTGTTTTAGAATATGTCTAACACTCCTGGTTAAAATCTACTCTAATAAAAGAGTAATATGCAAATTAACCATCACTCCAGGATAAAATGGCGGCGCCCATAATGGTGGGGCAGGACGCTGGCGGCATTACCCTGGCAACAGGAGCCCAGTAGGCAATCAGACTGCAGGCAGCACCCAGCAGGGCCTGCTGGAAGGTTGCCATTATGACCACCTGAGCAGACAAGCAGGGGCCACAGGCAGCTCCCAGTAGGGCCTGCTGGGCGGCAGCTACAGACGAGGGGACGAGGGGGTGTGGTGAGCCAGAGCCATCGGGGAATCTCCCCCCCCTCGCTGAGGTCTGGCCATTCCGGCAGCTGCAGATAAGGCGACAAGGGGATGCAAGCCATCAAGGACCCCGCTGGCGGCACCCAGGAGGGCCTGCTTGCCCATCCCCATGGTGTGGAGCAGACAGGCCCAACACAGAGCAGAGAATCACGTGCAGTGGGCCCAAGCCATCAGTAGCACAGCTCCTGAGGGTTCCTGAATTGGATAGGGTGCAGGTCCAGCTGAGGGACCTCCCTGCCTCCCACCTACTTGTACACGAATTTCGTGCACCAGGCCCCTAGTGTTTTTTATATTTCAAATAAATTGAACTAGCCAATATAATGTTTTTAGTACTCAATAGCTAGGATTACATTGGTGGCATTCATTTTTTAAAAATACATCATATTAGTTGGTAATTTAAGTTATAATAGGGAACTGAAACAGTGGGTTTTAGATACAGATGTAGATTTCAGTCCTGTCCCTAAATATTTATTGACTTTCTGATTTGGTCATTAGTTTTGTTTAATAACTTTTAAAATATAGTATTAACTAGGGGCCCGGTGCACAAAAA
This sequence comes from Murina feae, assembly GCA_004026665.1. Taxonomy (NCBI): domain Eukaryota; kingdom Metazoa; phylum Chordata; class Mammalia; order Chiroptera; family Vespertilionidae; genus Murina; species Murina feae. The sequence goes on from PVJC01019165.1 coordinate 15,184, forward strand.
TTTGTGCACTTGGGGGGGTCCTTCAGCCCGGCCTGTGCCCTCTCGCAGTCTGGGACCCCTCGGGGGATGTCCACCTGCTGGTGTGCCTGCCTAGCCTGGGTGAGGGGATGAGGGCCGTTTTCAGGCTGCCCACAGTCCCTTCAGGGTTCGGGTCCCTACTGGGGTGCCTGGCCAGCCTGGGTGAGGGGCTGAGGGCTGTTTTCAGGCTGCCCACAGCTTCCATTGATCCGTGAGGCTGGCTGGAATCAGGTTTCTGGGGTTTATTTATCTTCTGTAATTGAAACTTTGTTGCCTTGAGCGGAGGCCTAGGCAGGCAAGGAAGCCGCCTGTTTGCTTCAGCTCTGTGGCTTCTATAATTGAAACATTGTTGCCTTGAGCAGAGGCCCAGCCGGCCTAGGCAGGCAGTTGTAATGGAAGCCTCCTGTTTGCTCTAGCTCCATGGCTGCCAGCCTCCATCTTGGCTTGGTTAATTTGCATACAGCCACTCTGATTGGCTGGTGAGCCTGGCTTTGCTGGTGGGCGTGGCTTAGGTGTCTCGGAGTGATGGTTAATTTGTATATTACTCTTTTATTAAATTAGTCCACATCAAGAGAGAAATGATCTCACAGTAGTTTTTACTTGCTCTTATAGATGAGTGCACTGTCACCCGGACATATCTATTCCTTCACAAGTTCTGGTTCTTCAGTGCTGTGTACTATTTTGGTAACTGGGTCTTCCTTGGGGTAAGTATGGGGATCCCAGGGATGATTTGACACTTAATGGTCCGTTGGTGTCACAGTAGTGCCACTGGATTTTAAATTTATTATTTTTTGAATGACTTTAGATTGAGAAATAACATAGTTCATTGAAATTTACAGGTATTCTTAATTGGATTAGTTGTATCCTGTTGTAAAGGGAAGAAATCGGTGATTGAAGGAGTTGAGGAAGATGATTCAGATATAAGTGATGAGGAGCCCTCTGCCTATTCCATCTGACAGCCTTCTGTCTTCAAGATTTTATAAAACTGACTGCAATATCTCATGCATTTTTGAAGTGTTAGGATAAACTGAATATCTTTCATAAAAAAATGGGAGCATGACTATTTAAAAAACTATATTTTTTATGTTTTCTGAAGTAACATTGTATCATAGATTAACATTTAAAATTGCTATAATAACACTATGTACATATAAAACTACCGGCTTTGGGAGGATATGTTTGTGGAATTTTTTTCTCTAGTGTATAATAGTGTTAAATTGATTAAAAATCATCCAGAATTAATGTCCCTTTTTGTCACTTTTTAAAAACATAATAAATCACTGTGTCTATGCCTTTGGATCTCTAAAGCAATGTGAAATTTTAAAGTGTCCATATCTGAGTGTCTAAAAATAATATTCACAATATAACCAATAAATAAATGTTATTCCCCTATGCATCTTGTTTCCTGTTTTCCACATTAACTCACCAGTGCCATTCAAGTGGATTTCATGTACAGATTTCAAGCTACTTGATGCTGTAATACCTTGGCATTCCACGGTGTGTTATTGTTCAGATATTAATTCATTATATATCTTATTATCACATCTACAGTATCTAAGGCCTGTACATTGTTGTAGGTAGCTACTCAAAATTTGTTTCTCAACATAAACAGAAGTATTGGCAAGAATAATTAATCCTGAAAATAATCCACTTACTGATTAGTTTAAGATATGGCATCATATTTTGGCTTTTTTAATCCTAAAGATAGAATTTGCAAAAGACATGAGGAAAGCTATATAATATCAATAAAGTATTTTGAATACATTCTAGATAGTGAGAAATCATAAATGATAGCTGAGTTTACTAACTTCAGCAAATCAGGATTTGTGAAAAGCACATATGATGCTTGAAATAAAATATCATTACGTTTCTGAAAAAACAACTAGGAATTAACAATAATCTCCCACTTAATTCTTCTCTCCCTTAATTTTGTGGCACATTGCTCTGTTCTGATTCTTTTTTTTATTTTAAATTTTTATTGTTGAAAGTATTATATATGTCTCCTTTTCTTTCCCCATTGACTCCTTATAGCCTGCACACACACCCCACACCCTCCCCCACCAAGCCTTCACCACCCTGTTGTCTGTATCCTTGGGTTATGCCTATATGCATACAAGTTCTTTCATGGCTCTTTTCCCACCCACTCACCCTCCGCCTTCCCTCTGATATTTCACAGTCTGTTCCATGCTTCTATGTCTGTGGATCTGTTTTGTCCATCAGTTTATTTTTTTCATTAGTTTCCACATTTAAGTGAGATCATGGGATACTAGTCTTTGACTGGCTTATTTTGCTTAGCATAATACTCTCCAAGTCTCTCTTTGTCTCTCTAGATAGACCTTCATAGCCTTCAGGTCTGATTTCTTTATGCACCCTTTAATGTTATTCAAGATTACATTCCCTGCTGTTCTTATTTTACATTTCTTTCTGGAAATCTCATATACCCTTGGTTTCCATCTATATTATTCTATATAAGCTCCAAACTTTTATTTTCCCTATTAACTAGAAATTACTACTTCAATTGCAACATGCTGAAAGTTGAATGTTTCACTTTTCTGAGCATACTAAGCTGCCTTCTGTAGTCTTTTTTTTTTTTTTTTGACACATGGTATCAGCATTTACCTGCTTACCTAAACCAAAAATCAAGGATGCCTTCTTATGTGCTGTGTATGCTTGATTCATCAACCAAGTCATGTTGATTTTTTACTTCTTAACTATCCTTCCAATTGTCCCCTCTTCTCCAGTTTTACTGCCACTCATTGTATTATAGACTGAATTGCATGCCCCCAGAATTCTTATGTTGAAGCCATAACCCCCAGGCCCTGAGACTATGACTATACTTGGAAACAGGGCTTTTAAAAAGGTAATTAAGGTAAAATAAGGCCATTCAGTGGGGCCCGAATCCAATATGCCTAATGTCTATGTGAAGAGGAAGAGACATCAGGGATGTGTGTACATGGAGAAAAGACCATGTTGAGGACACAGTGAGAAGATGGCCCTCAACAAGTGAAGGAGAAAGCCTTTGGAAAATCCAACCCTGCTGGCAAATTGGTCATGGACTTCTGGCCTCCAGAGCTGTGGGAAAATAAATGTCTGTTGTCTAAGCCACCAGTCTGTTGTATTTTGTTATGGCAGCTCAAGCAGACTAATACGCACTGGTTCTTAAACTTCCTCACTCCACCTTCGTCAAGTCCCAAGTCCTTTCACTCTTTCCTCAGTGATGAAAATCCAAATCAGAGTATTTCGTTCCTTTGCTGTGACAAGCTTTCAGTTACGTCAGAATGAAATCTGTAAGCCATCACACCATGTATAAGGTCTTTCTGGTGTGTTTCTTACCTGATTATCCAGCCTTCTCTGGCATCTTCACACTCCGTATATGAGCCAAACTAACAAATGTCTCATCATTATCCAAATGGCTCTGATTGCTCACATCCCCACCCTTTGGACTGTTCCTTCTGCCTATGATACTCTGCCCTTCCTTTTGTCTCCTAAGAAAACCTTTTTTCTTCAGATCACAACCTTCACATTATATCCTCAGATACTGCACCTCTAAGTCTCCCAGGCGCAGTTAGGTGCTTTGTCCTACTCATAGGGCACCCTGTACAGTGGTGTGATTTATTGCTTTCTTTTCTGCCTCCTTTCATGCCTGTCAGTGCTTGAACACATCTGTTTCCCTGGTGCCTAGTGTATCTCCTTGTACATGGAAGGCCCTCAGTTGACAGGAATTGGTAAGTTAGTGCTGTAGTCTGATTACATGGTTTAAGCCTATATAAACTGCTTTTAGATGAAAGGGAATATGTACTTAGCCTACTTTAAGATTTATTTTGCTGCCTAGAAGTATGGAAGTATTACCATGTTTGTCTTGAATACTAACATGTACATTTCATTACTTCTAAGAATGATTGTTTTTTTCAAACCAACCTCTTAGGCTTTCATTTTGCCTCTTGTATTTTTAAAATATATCTTTTCTTCTTAGATTTAAACATTTGTTTTCTGCCTATCTAGAAGTTTGCTTTTATTATAACCAAATTCTGTGTGTTTTTTTCTTCATGGTCATAATGAATGGCTTTAGCTTTTTATTTTCATGAAGCTGATTTATTTTCATGAAGCTGTTGTGACTTCCACTAATGAAGACCATATTTCCTTTGAAGGCCTCTAAAATGTCTAATTTAGAGATTGTTTATAGTGATGGCTTTTCAAAAGGTCAAGGCCCTCATGTTCTATGCAAACTTCAAACAGTGATTAGTTTCTTCAATTGTGTAGCAAACTACTGGCAAAATGAGGATCCTGGAACTGACTTCTGTCATAGTTCCACTATACCAAAGACAATGCAGATGCATATTGCATTGGAAAAAAAAAAAGAAGAAGGAGAAGGAGAGGGAGAGGGAGAGGGAGAGGAAGAGGAAGAGGAAGAAGAAGAAGAAAGAAGGGGAGGGGGAGGGGGAGGGGGAGGAGAAGAAGAAAGAAGAAGAAAGGATAAGCAAAGCAGGAGCTCCAGGAGAACAAGCAGTGCAAGAAAGGAATGTCTTCAGGGAGAACTACTGAGTTCTTCAGTTAATGGTACGTACACAGTTACAGTAAGTACACTATCTTAGAATTAATCCAGAGGACACAGTACACATTGATTATAGCACTCAATGAAGTATCTATCAGCCTTGACAATGTAAAGACAGTTGACATAAATTGGATGATTGAAGCGGGTGGAAGACAAGGGGAAAAGGGTATTAATAGCTTCACTTTATGTGGGATAAGTGAGGGGAGCCGTGAAGAGAGAAATGAAGAGATACTGTCTCTGGTAGAGGAAGCAAAGTAAAAGATATGAGCATATTAAAGTTATGAAGTTAAAGGTAACACTGTGTCAAAAATAATAGAACAGTGTTGGGAGATGGGGTAAGGGGGGAACCACTGGGAAACTGTTAAACAAAATTATAAGAAATTAGTAGATATTTAAAATGGATACACTTAGAAATAGCAATATATTAAAATGTAACAGGTATTAAAGATGCAAAGATCAGGTGTCATTTAAAGGAGAAATTTTATCAGAAGATGAAATAGTTGCAATTGTTGCAAATATGTCTGAATTTCCTGGCAGCTGAGACAAAAAGGAGACAGAGATCGAGAAGTTTTTACATTTGATAAAAGGAAGCACTCAAGTGTTTTTTTTTCTGGCATTAAAATTTAGAAGGAAGTTACATTGTGTATTCTTATGAAAAGAATGTTAACAATGAACAAATGCCTGCTAAAATTTAAATAGGAAGGCATATGCAAGGAGACAGAATCTGGGATCTCCAGGGGAAGTCAGGTTGGTTTCGGAGAAGTCTCAAAGTGAATTAGCTTTGTGTGTACATTGTTTATTCATTCCACTCAACAAACATTGGGGCTCCTACATATTCCAGGCAGTAGATCGCAGATATTGGTCTCCTAGGTTTGAAGAAGGCAGTCCCTGTTCTTTCAGAACTTGGTCTAGGAATTTGTAGCTGAGTGGCCCTTGGCAGTAACTGAACCTTATCAATATCTACTAAGATTATATGTGTCTGATATCATGAATACATAAAAAATCATTTTATCAAGTTGGAGTTACCATAGAAAATATTCCAGTAACTGGAATGCTTACATCCAAACAACAACACATCATCTCTTGGTAGATGAGCATGGAATTGTTGTGAGGTGAGTAATGGGGAGAAACATTTTAGTCATTTGCTGATGCTTGATTAAGTATCCACTTCCAAGTGGCCAGATTGGGTTGTATTTCCTAGAAACGCATTGTATTAACTGAATCCTAACTGACACATTATTATACTCAATTTATACATATAGATTACATTTTGGTTCTTAGCATTTGCTTATCTTAATTCTTCCCTAAGCCCTAATTGGGTGGGACTGGGTAAGACAGACCAGACACGCCCTGGACAATCCATGCACTGGGCTAATTTGGACCCGATCCCTGCAGGCCAGGCCAAGAGACCCCACTGGTGCACTGGGCCTCTAGTAAATAAAAGGTTTTAAAAATGTACTTATTGTACAGACAACAGAAGACATTGCTTTACACCCATATTTGCCAGAGCTCAAGCTAGATTTGGTACCATCCACTAGCTTCAATGCAGAGCTGAAGCAGGTATGAATCTATGGGAAAACCATGCAGAAAGGCATATACCTGACCATACTAGCTTAGTTCTCCCCCAGAATGTTATCCTAAGTTATGACTTAATAGTTGTTGGCTTTGTTCTGAAAATGAAGTTTTCACATTCCCTGTGGAGTCAGTTGAAGATTACGCGTAGTTCGAGAAGTGCTTCCCAAGAATTTGCTAAGGGAAATAAGGTACTTCTCAAATAAAACTAATTACGTCAAAACGTGTTTGTGGAGAAGAAAGGGAGGGAGGAGAGACAGATGATTCATAGGTAGGTAGGTAGGTAGGTAGGTAGAGGATGGTACCAAATCTAGCTTGAGCTCTGGCAAATATGGGTGTAAAGCAATGTCTTCTGTTGTCTGTACAATAAGTACATTTTTAAAACCTTTTATTTACTAGAGGCCCAGTGCACCAATGGGGTCTCTTGGCCTGGCCTGCAGGGATCGGGTCCAAATTAGCCCAGTGCATGGATTGTCCAGGGCGTGTCTGGTCTGTCTTGCCCAGTCCCACCCAATTAGGGCTTAGGGAAGAATTAAGACAAGATAAGCAAATGTTAATCCAATTATAGGCAATAAATTGGATAATCAAGAAACAGACTTCTGTTTATCTACAATGGTCTTAGACAGTAGCAAGGAGATAATGGTGGGGAGAGTCCTGAAGAGGCTGTATAGATGGGAAGCAGGGCTGCATCAGAGGAGAGACAGACCAGCAACCCAGCAGCAGAAAGGGTAGGGCTGACCTCAGCAGCACCAACATGTGGTACTCTGTATCCAAATTTCCCCCTCAAAATTAGACTCAACACTGGAAAAAAGGGAACCCCAAATTGACTAACTTCCAGCTCCCAAGTAGAGAAATCGAAATTAAGCTGTTATAGAAATAAGTTTATTTCTATAACGGTTTATGAAAATGTTATATTCTTGTATGCCTGAGTTCACACAATATTTTCACCTGCCAAAGCTAAATACAGGTAGTTACACCAGCAAACATTTTTATTCTGCTGCCATTTAATTGTCCATTGTTGTGTAAGTTAGTTCCTTCACTAGTGGAATGGAGAAAACAATCTATATTATTATGTAAGAAAAAGCTTAAATAGTACCTTTCATTTCAGTGTTGAGTTAATTCAGAGGTGGATAAACTTTTCCTACAAAGGGCCAGATGGTAACTACTTTGGGCTTTGCAGGGCCACATAAAGGACTCTGTCATACATTTCTTTTTAGATTTCCTTTCACAACCATTAAAAAACTAAAATACATTCTTTGCCTGAATTTGACCTGTAGTTTGCCAACCGCTGAATTACACAATCATTTTGTTTAAGGTAGTTTTGCCCAACAAAGCTTGGCTAATGACATAAAAAATAGGAAATTACAGAAGGGAGACTTTTAACCTATCTGGAAAAAAGAAACTTTTCAAATGTTTTTAGCGTGCTGTTTCATGGTTTTATAATGATTAAACTTAACTTTTTATTTTGAGTTTAAGGGTGATATGAATTCACACATCTCAGAAGTTGTGACTGACCAAGAGAGATAATGAGCAGAATATGCAGTGATCTCTGAATTTATGTGGCCAGGGATTTGTTGTCCCTTATCTTCTCATATGGAGCACAGTTGGAGCAATGATGGACACAATTATTTCAAAGGTAACTTCCACTAATAACATGTTTCTCTCCTGTTTCTCTCTTTTGGTCAAAGGGAATTATAAATGTGACTTCAGGACTGAAAATTGTGAGCACTAGTGATTTTTCTGTGTCACACTTTCCTTTTTTGAAAATTGTGATATTAATACCAGCCCCTTCATGGGATTATTGGAAGCATTAAGTTAAAGTGCTTTGTGTAGTGCTTCTTAGGTGGTAAAAATCTAAATATTTTTTAGTCATTATTGTTATTTCTATGATGCTTTCCTTTATTTCATGGTGCTCTGTAATCACCAAGGCTCCAAACACTTTATATTTAAGAAATATTCCTGCCTGACTGGTTTGGCTCAGTGGATAGAACATTAGCCTGCAGACTCAAGGGTCCTAGGATTGATTCCAGTCAAGGGCATGTACCTTGGTTACAGGCACATCCCCAATAGGGGGTGTGCAAGAGGCAGCTGATCGATGCTTCTCTCTCATCGATGTTTCTAACTCTCTATTCCTCTCCCTTCCTCTCTATAAAAAATCATATATATATATATATATATATATATATATATATATATATATATTCCTGTACTTCTATGTCTAGGTTAAGTACCTAATAGCTTCAAAACAAGCATTTAATTGCATTATGAGAGCTGAGAGTGTAAGAAACCCTGGAGAGTAAATATTTTTGAGACATAAAAAAACTTTTGTAATGTAAATCATCACTATTAATGTCTCCATTTTTTTCTGATTAGATATCTTATTTTTCTTCACATTGTATTTCAAAACTCCAAAAAATGACATGCAAGAATAAAATCCCAATTATTTCAAGCATAGAAAGCAGTGAGTTGTAGTTAGAACACTAGTTACAAAGCACAGCCATTGTTCCACCTTCTTCACATTTTCCCACCTTCTTCACATTGCGCTCTTGCTGGGTCGCTTTGAAAAGACTGTAGTATATATAATCTCTGCCTCTTACGTTTTTGTTTTTTTGTTTATTTAAATGTACATAGTGAAGAATTTCTCTTCAGTTCCTCACGGGAACATTGTGAATTCAAAAAATAACATGTGAAACATTTTTTCCTTTAGGAGTGAATAAAAAAGGCGTACACGTGCCATTATTGCAGAGTACAGAAACAAAGTAAAATTAAATGAAACATCTGCTGTCACTTTAGAGGCTGGAATTTACAATTCATTACATAAGCTTCTGTTTCCTCACGCACTCACACTTCAACAAGCCTGCTTCTGACAACAGTGTGGTAAAATTGAAAGCGAGGGCAGACTTGGGTCAAAATCCAATGTGAGTTGCCTAGGAGCTGTGTGAATTTAGGCAAGTCATTTTACCTTTATAAGCCTGTTTCTTCATCTGTAACCTGAGTGCACAGTACCTACTTTGTTGAGTTACCTAAAGGATTTACAACACCCAGAATAGAGTAGGCACTTGGCCAGCACCACCAAGGACCACTGCACATACCTCCACCTTAGGAAGGCACAGCGTCTTAAACCTGTGAATGCTTTTGGAGGGGCATATATTCTCCAGTTGCCCCAATAGTACAACATTCGCTCCAACCGGCTTTGGCTTTTGAGTTTGGTCCTGGGCTCTGGGTTCTGTCCCCAGAGTTCAAATGAATAAACTTCCCGAAGGAGTAAAAGAAAAACACAGATTTCTTTCCCTGTTCATTTAGTAACATTTCCTTTGGGGTGACTGAATCAAAGCAGAGAGCTAGCTACAAAGATGTATGAAGCATAGCCACTGGAGAGCTTTTTCATTCAATGATTACCCCCCCCTCCCCGAAAATTGAAATTAAAGTTGCAGTCATATTATGACCAGGGCAAATAAGTATGGCAAAATTTAAAGGCATGTAAATACCAAACTGTAATGAATTAATTTTTTGTGTTACCTTTAACTCTTTCAGTCTTTGTTTTTTATTTTTATTTTTTATTGACCTAAGTTTTACATATGCCTCCATTTTCTCCAATTGACCTCCTCCATCCCCCCTGCCACCACCCCCCCAGCCATTCCCACCCCAAGCAAGCCCCAAACACCCCAGTGTCTGTGTCCATGGGTTATGCTAATATGCATGCATACAAGTCCTTTGGTTGATCTCTAGCCCCCCTCTCCCTACCATTTGTCTCTGGATCTATTCTTGTTCATCAAATTATGTTGATTATTATATCCCACATATGAATCACATGAATGAGATCATGTGATATTTATCTTTCTCTGATTGGCTTATTTCACTTAGCGTAATGCTCTCCAGGTCTACCCATGCTGTTGCAAATGGTAAAAGTTCCTTCTTTTTTACAGCAGCATAGTATTCCATTGTGTAGATGAACCACAGTTTTTAATCCACTCATCTGCTGATGGGCACTTAGGCTGTTTCCAAATCTTAGCTATGGTAAATTGTGCTGCTACGAACATAGGGGTGCATATATCCTTTATGATTGGTGTTTCTGGTTTCTTAGGATATATTCCTAGAAGTAGGATTACTGTTTAAATGAGAGTTCCATTTTTAACTTTTTGATGAAACTCCATACTGTTCTCCACAGTGGCTGCACCAGTCTGCATTCCACCAGCAGTGCAGGAGAATTCCTTTTTCTCCACATCCTTGCCAACACTTGTCGTTTGTTGATTTTTTGATGATAGCCATTCTGACAGGTGTAAGATTGTATCTCATTGTCGTTTTGATTTGCATCTCTTGGATGATTAGTGACTTTGAGCATGTTTTCTTATGTCTCTGGGCTTTCTGTATGTCCTCTTTTGAAAAGTGTCTATTTAGATCCTTTGCCCATTTTTTGATTGGATTGTTTATCTTCCTTTTGTTAAGTTGTATGAGTTTTCTATAAATTTTGGAGATTAAACCCTTATCTGAAATATCATTGGCAAATATGTTCTCCCATGCAGTGAGCTTTCTTGTTGTTTTGTTGATGGTCTCTTTTGCTGTGCAGAAGCTTTTTATTTTGATGTATTCCCATTTGTTAATTTTCTCCTTAGTCTCCACTGCCCTAGGAGCTGTGTCTGTAAAGATATTGCTGTGACATATGTCTGCTATTTTGCTGCCTATGAAATCTTGTAGAGTTTTTGTGGTTTCCCGTCTTACATTTAAGTCCTTTAGCCATTCTGAGTTTACTTTTGTATATGGTGTAAGTTGGTGATCTAGTTTCATTTTTTTGCATGTATCTGACCAAATTTCCCAGCACCATTTATTGAAGATACTGTCTTGACTCCATTGTATGCTTTTGCCTCTTTTGTCAAATATTAATTGAGCATAATGGCTTGGGTCGATTAACTCTTTTAGTCTTAATCCTTTCCTTTCTTTCCTAAAGCTTTCAAAACAGAAACTCTACTTTTTTATCTTTGCTACCTCGGGTGTCAATTTTCAGTGTAAAAAATACAATTTCACACCATCAAAGATTAACCACCCTGGGAGCCGATCTCAACCTGGTCGCTGTCTCTTATCTCAACCTCTCCCTATCTAGTGGTTGAAGTAATTTCCTCATAGGATTTTGTGCTTCTCCCTTTCAAAACTATTTTTCTCTTTCCTTTGATTTGACAGAAAAAGAAGAATTTTCAACTATTTGGGCTCCACTTTTCCCAGCATGACTACTTTTCTACTCAGTAAAAGTCATTTCTCAGCAATCTACTTTATCTCCTGAATTTCTTTATACCCATTGCAAATTTTTGCCTTGATACAGGTTTGTTCATATGTAAAAGGGCCATAGTTTCCCCAACATAGAGTAAAAAAAAATTGAAAATGCATCTAAACAGCTCAATATATTTTATTTTATTTTATTATTCTTTAAAATATATTTTTATTGATTTCAGAGAGGAACAGAGAGAAACATAGAAACATTAATGATGAGAGAGAATTATTGATTGGCTACCTCTTGCATGTCCCACACTTGGGATTGACCCTGCAGCCCAGGCACATGCCCTGACTGGGAATTGAACCATGACATCCTGATTCATACGTTAGCTCTCAGCTACTGAGCCACACCAACCGGGCAGGTCAATAAATTTTAAACCTAGATATGAATTTGTCCCCCTAACATAAATTTTTAAAAGAAGTAATCTAAAACCAAACAAAAAATGGGGTTTTCTCTCACTACAAAAAGTCAGCAACTTCAAAGTTATACTGTCCATTCTGACTGTCCTTTTGAAATAGAGATATAAATATATCTATAAGATTAAGCACTTTTATAATTATTCAAGAAAAACAAACAACTGAACCTAGAGAAATTTCCAGGAGACCCCATAAAAGAGAGGGAAATGCCCTGGAAATAGCCTCAGGAGTCCCAATAGAGGGCTTTCCAGTTCTGCCAGAGCCATTGACACCACTATCCCAGGAACATAGCTAATCTAATCTAATAAAAGAGTAATATGCAAATTAACCCTCACTTCATTACACCCAAGCCATGCCCACCAGCCAAGCCACGCCCACAAGCCAATCAGAACAACTATGTGCAAATTAACCCAGCCAAGATGGCAGCTGGTAGCCATGGAGCTAGAGCAAACAGAAGGCCAGTGATGGAGGAAACTGCCTGCCTAGGCCGGTTGTGGCCTCTGCTCAAGGCAACAAAATTTCAATTATAGAAGATAAATAAACCCCAGAAACCTGATTCCAGCCAGCCTCGCTGGGACGTTGGGTCAATGGGAGCTGTAGGCAGCCTGAAAACGGCCCTCAGCCCCTCATCCAGGCTGGCCAGGCACTTCAGTAGGGAACCGAACCTTGAAGGGACTGTGGCCAGCCTGAAAACGGCCCTCAGCCCCTCACCCAGGCCGACCAGGCATGCCAGCAGGTAGACATCCCCTGAGGGGTCTCAGACTGTGAGGAGGGCACAGGCCAGGCTGAGGGACCCCCCCGAGTGCACAAATTTTTGTGCACTGGGCCCCTAGTCTATATATATAAAAGCCTACGTGGCTGAACGACCGAACAACTGCTTGACCAGTCACTATAACACGCTCTGAATACCAGGGAACAGACGCTTAATGCAGGAGCTTCCCTCTGGTGGTCAGTATGCTCCCACAGGCAATCACTGCAGCACTCCTTCTCCCCCACTGGTCACCTGGCCCCAATCAGCCCAGGGCCCTGATCAGGGTGGGAGACAGCCATGATCCGTCCCAGGCTGAGGGACCCAGCTGTGCATGATTTGTGCACCAGGCCTCTAGTTTTTAATAAGGAAAAGAGTAACTATACCTTTTTCTCAGACCTGGTTTTTGCTTAGTTCTCCATCTCAGTCTCCATCTTTCTCATTTCCCACCCTCTCTCAGCATTTTATTCCCACTGCTTGTTTGCTGCTGCTCAGCATGCTTGCTTGACCCACTCTGCACCTAGGCTTTACTGGAACAGCCCTAGAAAAGTGTGCCAAACTGCAAGGCATGGATTTGAGAGGCTGGCAGACCCTGGGCTTGCATTCTGCTCAGTTGCTTATTAACTCTGTGAATCAAGCGGCTTGCTGTGAGAATTAGCAAGAGTATATGTAAAGTGCCTAGAGTGACACCTGGCTTTTAGTAGGCATTCAATAAAAAGTAGTTGCTATTGTCTTACACACTGGTGCTTCTGAAAACAACTAAATCCACCCAACAGCCTCTTTACCTTGGTAGCTGGAATAATGGCTTGCTAATTGATTTCATCCCACCACATTCCCCCACCCCCCTGGATAAAATTCATGACTGTGGGGTATGTTTCGGCATTTAGGCACAGCAGATGTTTTCTGTGAAAAGAAACTTTTGCAATTGTTTCAAGAGTTATATAATTTTTAAGAGTGTAGGGACCTTACTTAGGCAGTCTTTATTGAACCTTCAATTAACAGATACTGAGGAGGTAATCAATCTGTGGCTATGTTAACATTGCAGCATAAATCTTTCTTTACATTTACAGCAGTGTTCCTATGACATTTTTTGCCTGAGAGCAGCAATTATTACAAGGACTCATGATGACTAGCCAATTGCAATGCTTTTGCAATCAGAAGCATGTTGTGAAATTTTATTGTGTGCCAGACTCCAGGCAATGCTGAGATTACAAAGACAAATACTACTCGCAAAACAGAATCCTTTCACACCTTCGAGGAAGTCACATTTCATAATGGGGCTCACTCACGAGCTCTCTGAAAAGCACAGGTAGTCTGCCTCTAGATGACAAGAGTGTGTCAGGCTGATAATATCAACAGCCCCTGTAGCCAAGGCTCCTGTCCACCTTTGGGTGTGGTGTTAGACATGGTTTCCAAGAGCTTTTGGCATCTCCATAAGGAATTTATGACCTATGCTCCAAAAAAGATTTTTATCTGACTATGAGCCACTTGATCTGTAACAGTGTTTCCAGCAATTAATGGGCTTCTGGAACCTACCTTGTGAAGCATGTGTACATGCTTCTGTTTACACTCTCAACTGCACCCAACAAGCTAGTGATTGCTATTTCTTATTTATTTATTTATTTATTTATTTATTTATTTACCAGAATAACAGCTGTGGTTGTTTATTTCACATCATTGGTAATCAAGCATGAAAAAATCAGGGATTAAAAAAAAAATTTTTTTTTTGGTTAATCCTCACCTGAGTATACTTTTCCATCGATTTTTAGAGAGAATGGAAGGGAAGGGGATAGACAGATAAAAACATCGATGGGAAAGAGACATATCTATTGGTTGCCTCCCACAGGATTGAACCTGCAACCCAGGTACATGCTCTTGATCAGAATCAAACCGGGGCGGGGGGGGCGGGCGTTCAGTCCATGGGCTAACATTCTATCCACTGAGTCAAACGAGCTTGGGTGGGGATTTTTACAAATAAATTAAACTTGAGGATCCCTTTAAAGACCTAAAGCTTTAGGTAAACAACCTGTCATAAGTAAAGGGTTAGGAAAAATGAATGCTTGGCTTTGATTTATGATGTTAGCATTTCAAAAATAATATTTACAAAGGATAAATAGGTTCTTTCATACCAGAGAAGCTCGCTGCTCAGCTCATTTCCCGGCAAACCTGAGAACAGTGCTGCGAACTTGGTGTCCCTCTCGCTCATGTTCCTCAAGTCCTCCGGCCTTGTGATCTGGGTTCAGTGCAGCTTGTGCTGTTTTATAAGCAATGCTGAAATAGTAATCAAATCTACTTTTCAAAAACATACTTTTACCTACGTGTGCAATCTTGTACTTACACTTTTATTAAGACTCAGAATCAACATTTTGAAAAGGAAAACATTTTCAGTTAAAGCTGAAAAAAGGGTCAATAGGGAAAATATACTTTAGTTCTCAGGAATTCTTGTGGACACAACTTTTTTGAAGTTTATTTTAAGCTGTTCAGGGAGATACATCTGTTCTATATATATGAATCAGGTTTATGCTTTTGACTTAAAAAAAGTAATAAAATCTTGCCTGGCTGGCATGGCTCAGTGGTTGAGTGTCAACCTATGAACCAGGAGGTCACAGTTATATTCCTGGTCAGGACACAGTCCTGGTTGCCGGCTTGATTTCTCAGTGTGGGGAGGCAGCCTATCAATGATAGTCTCTCATCATTGATGTTTCTGTCTCTCTCCCTCTCCCTTCTTCTCTGCTATCAGTATGTGTGTGCGTGTGTATGTGTGTGTGTGTGTGTG